>PVKE010034447.1:0-17392 GCA_004027555.1 Craseonycteris thonglongyai
TAGGGAGAGCGCTCCTCTGGACCCGCAGCAAGGTGAGCTAGCCGCCTTCCTGCCCTGTCCTCACATGACAGGAACACAGAGAGAGCGAGCTCTCTAGTGTCTCTTCTCATAGGGGCACTGATCTCACATGGGGAGCCCACCTCAGGACCTCAGCCAGCTGCCTCTCAGAGGCCTTCCATGTAAGAATTTGGGAGGGCGCGGACATGGAGTCCATACAAATCTCCCACCTGAGCATCAGCCCCCGTTGGAGAGGGGATTGCCTATGCATTTCACCGATGAATTGCTAAATCCTCAGTGCTTGCAACACTGCCTTGTGCGTGGCAGGTGCTCCATGAATATTTGCAAAATACATGCTCACACTGCTGGTAGGTGACACAGGGACACTTGCTCGGGTGTATTTATACTCCTCCAGGATATTTCCTATGCTGCCCCACCCTCCTTGCCTCGGTTTCATCTTCTGATGAGTAGCTCTCCCCTTTCTCAAAGGATCATTTTCCAGAAACATCCCTGCACCAATCACCACTTGCAGGAAGAGTCTCTTCCCAACAAACCCTGCCAAGCAGTTACCCCAGGCATGATTTAGCTAATTTACTCAGAGCTTTGTCTTAATGGTTCACCAAGCGGAGAGTCAGTAAATGACAGTAAATGCATTTGAAATTGTAGATATTGACCCAGGCAATGCTGCATATTCAGCTTATCAAATTTTCATGTTAAAATTCAAATCTTTTTTTTTCTTTTTTGTGGGAAGAGAGAAGCCGAAGTGTTGATTTCAATCCAATCACAGTGACATACTTTTCTTTTCTTTTTTACCCCAAATGAAAGGAGAACGATTTAATCACACATCCCTCCCATGGCTACTGCCACATAGTAGGAGTTGATAAGAGAGAGGGAAAGAAACCAGATTGGTTTGGGATCTGTCAAGTTCCACTCATGGAGTTAACCATACACAGAGAAGGTGATTGGGGATTTTTGTCTCAGGCGAAAGAAATGCCATGTTTCTTTCAAATAAATTCCTCCTGGAGCTCCCAGCTGACTCAGCCACTATCAGAAGTCTTCCAACCTCTGTCACAACGTTAAAACCATCCCCACTTTTTTTCTTCCGCTTAATTGCTTGCTTAGTCTTGCTTTACTGACCAGCCTGTTCATGCAACATCCTTATTCTTCCTTATTATCTTCTTGGTTACCTCCTGCTAGTGTTTATCATATGTCACCACTAGTTTGTTCATTCTTTTTTTTTTCATTAGTTTATTTGCATCAGTTTGTTGTGTGCTCTTTAGGAAAGCCACGACTTACAGACGCATAGCTGACCTCTCCTGCCCGAAGTGGGTCAGGGGAACTGGGGCACCATATTTTTTCCTATTAAACGGTGGCACCAATGGGATTCTTATTAACTCCTGTTGCTACTCATACTGACCTGTCTGGCTACTTGCAACCCCTCCCCATGGCTGGAAATAGCATTGCTACTTTGTAAACGAGGCATTGAAGTCAGGATAGTTAAAGGATTTGGTTTGTGCAAAACAGATCATAAGTGAGGGGACCTCAGTGAAGGACCAGGTCTGTTAACACAAGTAGAGTTCAGAGACAAAGTCTACAGGCTCCGAAGCCAGCGCACAGGGGTCAGATTCGGGCTCTGGCACCTACCAGTTAGTTCTGTGACCCTGGGTGAGTTTCACCTCTCTGTGTTTAGTTTTTCCTCCAGTGAAAAGGGAAAAATCATAACACTTATTTCATAGGGAGGTGAAGATTAAATAATTAAAATATAAGACTTTGAATGATTTCGGACGCATGGTAGTCACTGAAGCCATACCTTTTAGCTAGTGTTTCAACCTCACTATGCTGGTAATTAATAAAATCTCACATTTGAATAGGCTTTTAAAACCGTCCACATTATGATTGGTACTCTCTGCACACTTCCCCCTCACATGCCCCCATTCTTCAGATGAGGAGACTGAGAACTGGAGATGACTTCCAGACATTTGCTCCAAGTCAGAGCTAAGAATCTGCCCAAGTGAGGACTGGGTCCCGTGTCCCTGACTCCTCCACCCGTGGTCCGCCATTAAAGGACAGAATTAATAGGGGCTTTATGTTCCCACGTTGTACCTGTGGCCTTAAGATGCCAAAGCCTTTCCAATTCTTTAAAGGACCTGACAAACCGACAGAAAACACAGTGAGTCATCGCTCTGCCAAAACGATGTAGTGGAAGGAAGAGCCGAGCCCAGATTTCAGGAAGACGGGCCGATGGGTGGCTCGGAGTGGTGACCTGGGCCACCTGTGAACTCACCTCGAGGAGCAAGTCGGGTCTTGCTGGAGGACTGATGCCAACCTGTACAGTGTGTTTGGGATAATTCTGCCTGAAACGGTGTCATCTATCTACTGTATCCAAAATAATCTCCCCAAACGAACCACCATTCCCCCATTCAAGACGCTGCTTTAGGATAAAATGCTGCCCCTCTGTTGTCTTGTTCCTCATTTGCTTCTCCCATCCACCAGCTTATCATGCATCAGAGTCTCACCCTCAGCTTCTCCAAAAAGAGATGGATTCTTAGAAACATGAAGGGACTTAACTACAGGGTAGGAGAAAGTTGTCAGACTCACTTCTGCAATCTGCCAGTTTTCCTTCAATCTACCTGCCAAACAATCCTACAGAGCAGAAGCGAAGGAGCCGTATGTTTCACGTTGGGCAGTTTCTATGGTCCAGAGACAGGGAGTGTGTTTTGCAGATATTATATCATTTAACCCTAGGTTGACACCATTTATAAGTAGTATTGTTTCTTTCTGATGCACAAGGAAACAAACTCAGAAGCTTAAATAACTTGCTAGAGGCTACCTAGCACGTAGGGATGGACCTAAAATTCATACGCAGGCTCAAGTCTCTGCGGCTTGCATGGCACCACCATTGCCAAGGTCGCTAGCAGAGCAGCTTGGCTTTCTGTGTGCCCCTGCAGTACTCTTGCAGATTCTTCTGCCTTTATTGGGCCACTCAAGATAGTACAGTTGGAATCCTTCTACTGCAAACTTTAGTCTGTTTTCTTGGAGGCTGGGGGTCATGCTGAGGTTCTAGAAATCTGCTTTCCTGAAGTCCAGAATGCATGAGAGCTCACATAGGAAGTGTTGACCTAGTTTGACCCCAATGGGGCACAATTTGTTTCTACCAAAGTCGTGTCTCATGTGCATCACTATCAGTGATTCAGTTCCACTTGGCCCTGAGGAGGACCCAAGGAGCACTTCTTCTATGGCTTGTCCCCATTGAGTATAAAATGGTCAAGAAATAAAGTATGTTGGTTGTTCTCCCAGCATCCAAGAGATTTGTGGGGGCTGGGCTATGGCTCGACCTTGTACCACTTCTGGTTTCTGTCAGGGTTTTTGATAGATGATACTGCTGCATGATTGGCAGCTTGTTCCCATGATAATATCACGTCTGTGTCTTTCTTTCCTTTGATCCACAACCCAAATGCTTTATCTTACACTCGCACAGTACTAGGTAGATGTTCAGCACCTTAATACTCAAAAACTCTCTATCCCTCCTTTCATTAGAGTGCTTTTTTCTTTCTTCTTCTTCTTTTTAAAGTCTCTCTTTCCACTGTCATATTATGGTCATGTTCTTGAGCCCACCAAAGCCTGGACGTGGTATTTAAGTTCCTGGTGTATAGTCTTGAATTTTCTTTGCTCTCCACCTCAATAACCAACCATAGATAACCAAAGCCATCCATAAACTTCTGAACAGTCTTCTCAGAAGTTTACATAATGAGAACTCTATAACTCAATATTTAAGGAAGAGAAACTAACATGCATTGAGCATCCACCATGTGCCAGGTACCCACGTTCCTTCATGTTGTCTTAGTTGTGCCTCAGAACAACCCAGAAAGGAAGGAATTTCCACACCCATTACACAGGTACAAAAACGGAAGCTCAGAGAGGTTAAATAACATGGGCAAACTCATAGTTTTAAGGGTCAAAGTTAGGATTTTGATCTTCCTTTGTGTAACTTTGAAGGCTGGGTATTTCTAGTGAAAAGTACTGGGTAGCACTCAAGCCCTTCAGACTCTTCTGACTTGTTCTTCTTTCTGGAGGAGCCAACTAAAGTGTGTCCCAAAATACACGTAAGAAGTAATTTTGATAGAAAACACAGGTTTATAATTAAAAATTGTAAAATTTCACTTCTCAACAATGAAAACACATTGTTTTTCATGTAGCACTCCATTTTTAATAACCTTGAACTGTCAGCTGTCACGCTGTCTTTTTTTTGTTGTTGTTGGCAACACTTTACTGCACAAATGATGCAAAATTCAAATCTTGTGTGAATTTTGGGACACTCTATTACAATATGCTTTTCTTTGTCATTTGTCATCGAAAATTAGAATAAGGTGCGTCAACATTACATCTCAGCAGTCACTCTTTAGAGCAACAAGAGGCACACATATCTGCAGACAGAATTTAAAACAAACTACAACTCTTTAAAAGATGCTTTAGAACCCAAAATAAAGAAACAAACAAACCATTTACTGAAGATGCCTGGATGGCTCAGTGGGTTGAACATTTGCCTTGCAGTCATGGGGTCCAAGGATCAAGTCCCAACCCTGGCCCGTGAGGACCCATATGCTGAGTTGGAGCGTGCTTCCCATGTGGGAGGCCCCTGGTTCTGTTCCCACCATGCGTGGCCCCACATCCATCTGAATGGAATGAAACCAATGATGTACGGCTGGCCCCCCCCCTTCTCTTTGTCTCTCTCTGTCAAACAATAAAATAAAAATCTAAGAAAAAAACCATTTATTAGCTGTTGCATCCACATTCACCAATCAGGTGGCCCTGTCATTTATCATCTTGAATATCAAGCAGATCTACAACTATTATTTTAATCAATTTATTCAGCCTTTATCTTCAGGGGGAGCCCTGGGAGACACCAGGCTTATTTTCACAGCGGTCCCTGACGCTCAGCTGTCAGGCCACATCATGGCTGGCACTCCGAGCTTCATGCAAGACCAAGCACTTCATCTCTTTAACAGAGATCTGTCCTTTTTTTTTTTTTTTTTTACTGCAGCACAGCCCTGGTCTATGTGGGCATAACGTCTCATGCACCTGTCTCTTCTTTCCCAATCTAACAGCCACCATCTGATCAGACACCACACTTGTTCTCTCTCAGTCACTGTTCCTGAGATGCACTGAGTGTCTGGCCAGGCATCGTGCTACGTTTTATATTCTGCTCCTCTCATCCACCCAACTATGATGCATCATAGTATCATCCCCATTCTTCTCCAAAAGGAGATGGATTCCTAGAGAAGTGAAGTGACTTGACCAAGATCCCTCAACTAGGAAGTTACAAAGCGTGGATTTGAACTGAGTTCTGTATTGACTTCAATAATTGTACTTCTACTCTTCCTTTGCCTTGTCTCTAGCCCTGCCTTTAATCTTGAAGATCTGGGAAAGAAATTCAGGTTCTAGCTAGGCTATAAACTGCATACAACAGTAAAATAGACAGGCGAGGGCTGGGAAACTTGGCAGAGACAGGACCTAGGGGAGATAAGAAATATCAGTGGATGTGGCTAAGCCATTTGTAGTTTACAGACCCTTCAGCAAATCCTGCATTGCTTCTGATATTGAGTGTGGTATATTTGTTTGGTGGTGGCCATGGAGCAGGTTTTTAGGGCTAAGTGGAGAAGGCAGCGACAACAGACATTTGGATTACACTTGGTTTTATAACACTGGTGGATTTAAAGAAAATAAATAGCAGAGGAAGGAGGACTTTAAGGTGGGGTGGTTCCCAATGCCTGGGTGAGAGAGAAAGGTATTTCAGATGAGAAAACAGCTTGTGCAAAAGTCCAGAGCTGTGACATAACCCACACTCCCAGCCATCTGTGTTCTAGAAGGTACGATGGTTTCCAGAGAGATTCTTTCTGCATACAGGATGTTGAGCTTATCTGTGCAGGGTCTTGATCAGCCCTCAAGCCTAAGCCACAGCTTTAAAAGTTCTGACTTTCATGTTTTATTTTTTCTCTTAGCTGTTAGGCGTTAAAAAAAGTCCAGCCATCTCACATCCATTGCTCCTTAGCTGCCTTGGAGTGACCCCGTTAAGCTGAAAACTCCTATCATTATTTGAATCTCCCAACAGCACCATCATTTAATGCTATTACAGTCTGTCTCCAGGTTCTTAAAACTTGGTACCTGCCCTCTTTGCCTCTTTCTGCCAAAAGAAATTGCTCTTAAAAGCTGTCCTCTGTGCTGCTAAGTTGCCTCTTCCTACTGTGTCTGGCATCCAGGGAAGGTGGTGGGACAAGTGAATCTCATTCTCTGGGTTGTGGAAGCATTTTGAAGTGTGTCTGCTGAGTGTTTCCCAAAATGGGTCCTGTGAAACATGGGCCCATGTATGGTCTTCAAATGTAAGAGCAGCGGGCACATATCCTTGGGAAACATGGCGTGCTATATCCCAGTCTTAGCGATTCCGAAGGCCTATTGGCAGATTAAAGCCTTGGAAAAGCCTTGCAATGAGAGACCTTTCTAATTGCGCACATCCTAAACTATTTGGTTAGGAAACACTACTTTCTGCATGCTCTCTCCCACCTTTAAGAAGTACTGCTCTAGATAATAGCCACCCAGGTGCATGGTATCTAATATTTCACATTCTGCTAGAGGGGGGAGTGGGGGAGGTGGTATTATTTGTATTTTACGGGTCACATTGAAAGGTAGACATGTACGTGACTTGTTCTAGGGAACGCGGCTAGTAGGAGGCAGGTGGAAGCCAGGGTTTCTGATTTGTATGGTGGGGATCTGGGCGGTTTTTGCTGAGGCCATTCACACCCTTTTTTCTAGCCACATCTAGACTACACACACACACACACACACACACACACACATGCATGCACACATGCATGCATATATGCACACATACACTTATACACACACTAGTCAAATTATTATTAAAAAAACACAATGGGGTAGGTGGGGGAAAACAAAGGAAAGAAATGCTTGTCTAGTGCACAGGGCATGCCGGGCCCTTCTCCTGCACAAACTGCCTCATGAATCTTTGTAATTACCCAGAGAGGAATCCTTATTCCCATTTGACAGAGGAGCACAATGAGACTCAGAGCGATCAGGCCACTTTCCCAGGACACCCAATACCGAGGTGCCCAGCCACACTTTCCATGTGTGCTTAATTCCCCAAAGCATCTGCCCTCTGACCCCACTGCCATTATCTAGTGAAGGACACCATCGCCTGCTACCCTAGATCTCAGCTGAGAGCATCAGTGATCCCAAAGCCCTGCTTTGCAGAGGGTTGTTACGGCAAGGCCGGCTCGAGTTGCCAGTTCAAGAAGACTCAGAATATTGAGAATCAATACTACCCTCAAAGAAGATCAGAGCGACTTCATGCTTAAACGGTTTGCCAGTGTTTCCTGCCGCCTGGGACAGTGTATGTGGGATTTATCCTCCAAACCAAAAGAGTTGTTGATGTCTTCTGAGGGCGTGGAGTGAAAATGACCGGGATGGGACGTGGGTGGCGGCTCCTGAGGCTGAGGCACTGCTTGGGTGGACACAGCAGTGGCAGGAGAAGCTGGTCTAATCTGGATTGTGCTCTGGGGAGCGTGTGAGCTCGGCACATCTCTTAAACCCACGAGGCCTCGTTTTCTCCTGTACAAAATGAAGGGATGTGAGAAGATGCCCAGAGGTGGGGACACTACGGGGGTGAAGGGCTCTAGAGGCCAGTGGGACCAAGTGTCTGGCTTGGAGTCCATCCTCTGGTCAAGTGAGGCTCGGTAAGACAGGTCATGTTAGGTTCATGGGACTAAAGATCCGGTGACCTCAACCTTCTGAAAGTCAAATGAGATGAGAGTCTCGTACCTCGTGTCTCGCAGAGAGGGCACTGGGAGGGAACCCCGGGGCCTATAAAGACGTCTCGCCCGAGGATGTTGGGTGCTTTCGCCCACTCACTGGTTGCTTGGTTACCGAGTCCCAGGGGAGGAATCCATGGAGGGCTTGTTTGCTGTTTTTCCATCAGGGGAGTGGTGAGTGTGGGGGTGCACGGCCCCCTCGGTTCAGTAGACACTGCCTCCTCTTCTTCACGCTTGAATGAGGGGGCTGCTCAGGGAGGTAGTGAAGGAAGCCAGTGAGGCCTTGGGTGTGTGAGGGGGAAATCTGGTTGCCAGCCGGAGTCTGAGGACACAGCCTGAGTGGCAGACGTTTCCAGAGGCTCCCAGAACAGGAGGTCGGTGTAGCTGGACCTCAGCTCCCTCCCAGCTCGCACATTCCGTGTTGCTTTTGTTCCCTGCCTTCCTGGAGAAGCTCCACAAACCCGTCTCA
Organism: Craseonycteris thonglongyai; assembly: GCA_004027555.1. NCBI lineage: Eukaryota > Metazoa > Chordata > Mammalia > Chiroptera > Craseonycteridae > Craseonycteris > Craseonycteris thonglongyai. Next base: position 8,290 of record PVKE010034447.1, read on the forward strand.
GATGAGCACAGAGGTGAGTGGGACGCCCTGAAAAGCTCGGGGCTGCCAGGCAGCAGAGCCAGACTCTGGCAGCTCCTCCGCCAGCCCTGCACACGGGAGCCTCCTCCAGGGGACGCTCTTTGTCTCCTGCCCTGGTTTCCACAGGCAAACTTGGTGAGCAGGTGTGCTTCAGGCCCCAAAGACAGCAGCGGGGTGGGTGCTGGACTCCACATGTCCCTGGGGCCTCCCAGGGACCACGGACCATTCGCCTGACAGAAACCAAGATCTGAAGAAAGCTCACCTCATGCTTCCTCAGCAGATGAAAGGGAGTGGCCCCCGCTACTATCTGGGAGCGACACAGAGGCAGCCGCACCCAGTTTCCAGAGCGTAGGTAGAGGCACGATCAGTACCTGAGCAGCATCATTGGCGGGGCCGTCTCAGGCCTGCAGGTCTGGAGGTTTTCACACGGGGCAGCCTGGGCAGACTTATGCTGTAGCCGGCTGGTAACGTGGCAATGCGGACAAGGTGCAGCCGGAGTCTGTCGTCTTTGGGACAGTCAGTGTGTGGGGCACGGCTGAGGGCGTGGCTTGGAGGCCGGGTGTGTTGGCTCTGGGAAGGCAGCCACAAGTCCAGCAGCGTCTGGGAGCAAATAGCTGTTGAATGAGCGATCAGTGCGGACAGGGGGTGAAGTGTGGGTTGCTGTGGGGTCCTAGAGCTTGGTTGGAGGTCTCAGGAAAGCAGAAGTCTCAGGAATTTGGACTTGGAGAAGGGGAGGGAGAGTTAGAGGAGGAACTGAGCACCTACTCAGTGGGTTACTTCCATCTTACCCAGGAATTAGGATCTATCTTCATGAGCCCAAGAGTGAGAGACAAAGCGAATTGCCCAAAGACAAATCATTTGTCAGTGTCAAAGGCAGTATTCAAACCTGGGTCTTTTGATTTATCTGCCTTTATGTAGCTCGTGTTATAGAGAAGACTGAGGCCCAAGAAAGCAAACTCACAGCTAATAGAAGGCAGACCGGGGATTAGAACTCAGAACTCCAGCCCCACTGCTTCACTCGAATACCCTAGGTCTCCCTCCCTCCAGGTGGCACTGACTGTGCTCAGCAGCTCCTCCTGTCCCCAGGGGGTGTGGCCTCTCTCCACCCTGCGCTCCTCACTTCCTCCCCCATCTGTGCATCCAGAGCCAGGGAGTTTCCTGATGCTCCTTTGGGAGGGCGACGTCTGGCTCACAGCTGGCCCAAGGACGGCTCATGCAAGCCTGAGACGTAAAATGTGGGCTTCGTGTGTGCTTATTTTCCTTTTCTGTGCTGATCATAAAATTGGATAATGAGCCTGATGAATGAAGCCCCGCTGGAGACTGGGCAGGAGTTGGTTCTACCACTTGTTGAGGCAACAAGCTTGCCATTGGGGTGGCCCCTCTGGGTCCCAGTGTTCCCTCTGTAACACACAAGGCTGCACAAAATGAGTCCCAAGATCTTCCAGTGTTGACCTTGTAGAAATCTATTTCAAACTGGTCAGCACACACATACCCAAAAAGTCAAATACTGTTCCCCACATAGCAAAATCTAGTGCATAAATATATATATATTTAAAGATTTATTTTTCATTGTTTTTGACAAAGAGAGAGAGAGACAGAGAGAGACAGAGAGAGACAGAGAGAGACAGAGAGAGACAGAGACAGAGAGAAGTGGGAGGGCCCAGAACAGTCTTCATAGTTGCACATCTTTTGTTTTTGACATAGTATCAGTGGGTGTGGGGCTGCTCAGGGCTCGCCCTGGTGATAAGTAAACAGGGGGCACATCCCAGTGCAACATATGTGTTCTCATGGGCCAAGTCAGGGTTCGATCCTTGGACCCTGGGGCTGGTTGCAAGATGAGCGTTCAACCTGCTGAGCCATCCTGGCATCCCCCATAAAATATTATGGAAAAATAATATTTTCCCCTAATAAATGCACAGAATTTTGGATTATTTTTCTTGTTCTCATGCATTTAAAATGCTCCAATTAAAAACAACAAAACAGGGGAAGCTGGGATGGCTCAATGGGTTGAGCACTTGCTTTGCCACCCCGGGACCAAGGATTGAATCCTGGCCCCGGCCCGTGCGGACTCATACGCTGAACTAAGGTGTGCTTCCCATGTAGGAGGCCCCAGTTCAATTCTTGCCCCCTGGGGCCAGGTGCTGTGCCTCTCATGTGGAAACGCCCCCGGCCTGGTTCCTGCCCTGCACAGCCCCACCCACCTGTGTGGAATGAAACCATGTCCAAAAACTGATGACGTACAAGTATGGAGACTGCTCAAGGCTCTCCCCCTTCTCTCATTCTCTGTCAAAACAATAAAAAAATAAATCTTAAAAAAACAAAACAAAACAACAACATAATAGGGTGGGTATATGGTACAGCGGCCTAAATGTAAAAACTTCCTGGAGTCCCTGTTTATCTACATTTTATAAGAGTTAATTTTTGCATCAAGTTGGCTAGGCCAGGTCAAACACTAATCTAGATATTGCTGTGGAGGTATCTGTGGGTGTGAGTAACATTTACAGTCAGTTGACTTGGAAGCAGATGAAACTCTGTAACTTGGTGGGCCTCATCCAATCAGTAGAAGGCCCTAAGAGCCAAGAGTGGGGTTTCCTAGAGAACAAGGAATTCTGTCACGCATTCAACATAGAAATGGGGTCTTTAGTTCTGTTTCTCTGGAGAGCCCTGACTGATATATATCTGAGTCCAAAGGTTTTTTTCCACCAGGAATGTCATAAAATTCATTGGTCTCAGACTTTTTCCAGGAATGTTGTCCTCATGTTCTGGCTCTGTTATGTCCCAGTCATGAGTTTGGGACTCAGGCGAATGCTGAGTGAATGCTGTCCTACTGATTACTAGTGTCAGGCCTAGGGCAAGCAGCACTCACTCTGGGCCTCAGTTTTCTCATCTGTCGAGTGGGAGGTGGGGAGCAGGGCTTGTGATGATAACAGCTTGCTCAGTGACTGCTGAAATGGCTGGATGAGATGATGTGTTAACTCACCTGAGACATAACATGAATTCGATGTAAAGAAGAAGCTACCAGTATGATGCGCAGGGCTCCTCCTTCTCCTTCTGTCATCATTATTAATTGGACTAGGACAACATTTATGAAGCACTGACTGGCTGCCAGGCCTTGTGCTGAGGAGCTGGGGATGAGAGACGAAAGTCAACGCCCTTCGCCTTCAGGAACTCAGTGTTAACTGGGAGGAGAAAGCTCAACGTGCCCCGTGAGCCACAGACAAGATTGTATAAATCAAAGCTCTCCCAAGCTTTCAAGGCTCAACCCAAATCCTATCTTCCTCACGAAACCTTTCCAGATCCTCCTATTAGAAATTAATCTCCCAACTCCCATGTCTCCAGGGCCTTTGGCTTGTTCCTTTCCTGCAGCGCTTACCTTGTATTAGCGTGATTTATGCACATGTCAGCCTCTCCCACTAGAATGTGAGTTCCTGAGGACAGAAATATTTATGAAGGCCCTTTTGATGACTCTGGCTATTGTAGGAAGGACCCACATAGCAGCATCAATAATCTCCTCCACATTTTAAAATGATTTTGTGACAAAATAACTTCAGTGGAATATAACTTTGAAATTATTTTTCACATTTTTATTCTCAGAGCTGTTGTCTCTCTGTCATGTCCATTTTATAGATGTCATGTAGGAAGGAGAGAGCATGCCATGACCCACACAAGGTCACAGAACTAGTTCACAGCAGGGCTAAGCCTCAGCCGTCCAGGGCTGGCACTTAACTGATATGGCGATGTTGCATATCCCTAGCCCCATTAAATCACCCATACCAAGTAATTCCACATTCTGCCGCACACAAGTAGTTTGGCTTCCTTGTCAGGAGTGTGGTTTAGTAAGTTCCTTCCCTGTTTGGACATAAAATGAAGCCAGATGAAACAAATTGCATCCTTTAAGTGCCTTTCCAGACCGATTGTAACTCCTGCCCTGATGGTTTTCAGGTTGGCAGAAGCTGGTCTCTAGCAATTTCCCCAACAAAACCATGTGGCTTTGGAGTGATTAGAGTTGGGCGTGCTTGCACACTGATCTTTCTGTTCTTTCTTCCTGGTACTTTGCAAGACCTTGTGACAACACTGAGAGAGAGGCTCAGTTATCTGCTACTGACAGATGAGGACCTTGCGGCATGGAGAGATGGAGTGCCAGCCAGGGTTCAAACCCATGTCTGTTCTGAGGCTAAAGACTTTCCATCACGCCCACACTGGATTCCTTCTCTAATTGGGAGGGGCTGGGAAAACCGGGGCTGACTCTCCTGTCTGTCGATGGCCGGTTTTATTTGTACGATGAGAGATGAATTAGAGGAGGGATTTTCTGGGAGAATTAGTCAAACTAATTAGATAATGACCATGACTTAAAGAATCCCTTCTGATCTTGGTACCTATGGATGTAAGATTGAACATGATGTTTTTTCTTCTCCTAGTTGGGAATTTGAACACATGAATTGGCAGAACTCCTCACCGGGATTTCCACTAGACCACTCCTTCCTGCAGCCAGACCTGACTAATGGGGAGCCGGACTAAAGCCTTCTCCTTCCACCCTCATGCCTTCACTTCTGCTGTTTCCACTTCAAATGCCCTTTCTCGGGTAAAGGCGAGTTGTCACTCTCAGCATTATTAGTGTCTGATGGAAACTACCAGGCAGATAAAACAACTTTCATTTCCATCTCCTCTTTTTCCTTCTCATATTATAAAATTTACAAAAACTAAATACTCTATTGCCCAGCTGACTTTGCAGCTGGTAGTGAGCATGTGACAGAGTTCTGGCCAATAAGACATAAGCAACGCCTGCTGGAAGATTCTAGGATTATTCTAGGGCTCTTTCCATGATTAAAGGAAGAGACCCAGTCAGTGTAACCTAGCACCATCTGGCTTTGATTCCTGTCTTCAATTCAGGCATGATGCCTGAGGCTGGGACAGCCAACTCACAACCATAAGGGAAAGGCCTCGAAAATCCCAACGATCCCAACCCACTCCATGTTGGGGAGCTACTGGTCTACACCAATGCGCACAGCCACACTTTGATCCAGAGTGCTTGCCACATGAGAAAAATAAACCCTGATGTGTAAGTCTGGGTTTCCTGTGTATGTGTTGCTGAAAGTAGGCCTGGCTGATCAAAGAGGTAATGGAACGACAGCAGAAAAGAGTCACTAGGTGGTTTTGAGCAGTAACATGGCAGCTAAAGACAGCTAGTCCACACTTTCCACACAGGCTTCGTGTTCTTGGTTCTGTGATTTCTCTACAGGGGCTCCTGGAGGGGCACTTTCCTCTCTGCTCTGCCCGCCCCCACAACTCTGTATGCATGAACCCCCCAAGGCTCAGCCTAGTCCACCCCACCCACAAACGATCCCCGTCCCTCCAGGTGGAGTGAGAGTTTCTGTTTTCTTTTTTTATTGTTTTTGACATTGAGAGAGAGTGAGAGATACAGAGACAGAGAGAACCGAACTGGGGGAACTCCCAAGTTCAGCACATGGGGCCGCACGGGCCAGGGCTGGGATTCGATCCTCGGTCCCTGGCGCTGCAAAGTGAGTGCTTAACCCACTGAGCCATCCCAGCTTCCCCAAGGTTTCTGTTTTCAACAGAATAGTATGTACTGCTACTGGTGTTCATCTTATCTTACCTCCTCTGGTAGGAACTAAGCTCCTTTAACATACACTATTTTTAACATTTATTTATTTATTTATTTATTTATTGACAGAGAGAGATACAGAGACAGAGAGAGAACTGAACTGGGGGAGCTCCCAGTTCAGCATGTGGGTCCGCACGGGCTGGGGACGGGATTCGATCCTCGGTCCCCAGCGCTGCAAAGTGAGCACTTAACCCATTGAGCCATCCTGGCTTCCCCACATTATTTCTAAATGAAAATGTGTATGACAAAACCTTATAGAAAATAGTAGGCATTATTATTATTTCGTCTTTCCAATATTTGGTTCATTCATTCAACAAATGTGTAAGCACTAAGTATCTGTGTGGAGCATCAAGATTCGTAGCATCTGTTCTAATGATAAACAGTTTGGGCTCCGTAGGACAATTTACTCAGTTTCTTCATCTTTCAAATAGAGATAATGTAGTAACAGAGGTAGTATTATGGGGAATAAGGGAGTTAATACATGTAAAGTGTATATAATAGTATCTTGCTTGCAGCAAACACTCAAGGAATATAATTATTACTCTTATTATTATTTACCAGGCCATCTATTAGTCTCCAGGTGTATATCTAACATATTCCCTACTCTATAGTAGGTCTTTAACAAATATTGAATGAATAACTTGTGTGTGTACCTCTTAAATGTTTAAAAATCTCCAAACAAAACTAATTTAAATTCATATATACTTAAGCATATTAATGCTCATGAATAATTCACATTAACAAATATGTGTTTTTAAATTGATTTTCTTTGGAGATTACATTGAGAATTTCACAACAGCTCTTGAAGTGATTGGAGAAGCTGGCAAATACCACAAAGCCAGGAAGAGGAATCACTTAGGTCAATTAGGAAATTCATTCCCTTTACAATCCAACAGCTGTGTCTACTCCCCCTGCTCTGGTTCAGCACCTGGGGAGCTTCCACCACCTGGGCCTGCAGAGTGACAATCAGTCCTCCTCTCTGGCCCACAGGGCGCCCCTTCAGTCTGAGCCTAACATGGAGCATCAGCTTTGTTTCCAGCCCTAGGCAATCAGAATCCCTGTATCCAGGGGATGCCAGGTAGCTCAGTGGTTGCATGCTTGCCTTGCAATCGTGAGGTCTGGGGTTCTGTTCCTGGCCTTGGCCCTTGCAAACTCTAATGCTCAACAGTGGCACAGCTGGTAACTGTGGGATGGCTTGGCAGCAAAGGTTCTTGCCTCCCATGTGGGAGGTCCCCGGTTCGGTTCCCAGCCCTCACAGCCCCACACCCACCTGTGTGGAATGAAACCATGTCACAGCTAATGATGTACAACTATGAAGACGGCTCTGGGTCCTTCCTCCTTCCCTCTTTCTTTCTCTCACAAAAAGAATAAAAGAAGACATTGGGTTCAGAGTCTTGTTCTGCATTTTGCTAAATGAATACTCCCTCTGAGCCTTAGTCTGCCACGTATAAAATGAAGTAGCAGAGTTTCTGTCATACTGAGTTATTGTGAAGCTTGGTTGAGTTAATCAAGTGCAGTGTTTAGCACGGTGCGGACACACAGTGTCTGCTCAGCAGGTGTGGGTAGATGGCCTTGTCCCAGCCTCCTGACCATGCAGCCACGTTGTGCTGCTCACTGGGCTCCCTCCATACACCACAACTTCGCACCTGCTCCTCATAGGACATAGTCCTTTTCCTTGTCCTTAACAGGCAAACTGCTATTGATTCACTAAGACTCATCACAAATGGTACCCTAGTGAGGTGTATGACGTGACATGATCACACATTCCTAGGGTTCATAATCTTTGTGGCAAAACAAACATGCAAACAGCAGTCCTAACACTACAACCAAACATATATTGTCAGTGAGCCACTAAAGAATCTCTTTTTCAAGCACCTACCATTCCTACGAGTTGGGGATATTTGACATATCTTTCTATTCACCATTTGGTCTAAGTGAGTAGAAGTTAACACCCCGTGAAAGAATCCTATTGCCTTAAATTGAGGTGGAATATCCGATCTTTGATGAGTCAGGGAGGGGACTAATATTTGAGTTCCAACGAAGTGTTGGCCCTGTGTAACACTTCATACGTACTCACATTTAATCTTTACTGCAACCCTGTGCATTTGGCAGCATTGTTTATTTTATGCGGGAGGAAACTGAGGCACAGAGAGGTTATCTGACTTCTTGCTTTTATACAGCTGTAAATATTGGCTGCGGGATTAAAAAAAAATTTAATTTATTTAATTTTTAATTGTTTTGGACAGAGACTGAGAGACAGAGTCCAGAGCAGTCTCCATTGTTGTAAATTAGTTTTTTGATGTAGTTTTGTTCTACAGATGCGCATGGGGCCACCCAGGACATGAACTAGGCTGGGGGCCCCCACATGGGAGGCATGCCCCCATGAGTTGGGGCCTCCTATAGGAGAAGCATGCCCAGGCGGAAGCTGAACCGAAGGCTTCCCACATGGGAAGCTTGCCCTAGCGTGAACTGAACTGGGGGCCTACCCCAGCTCAGCATATGGATGGGCTGGGGCTGGGATTCAATCCTTGAACCCCAGGGGCTGCAAGTGAGCGCTCAACCCACTGAGCCATCCTGGCATCCTCAACTGTGGGATTTGAAGTCAGATGTCTCTGCTGATGCAGTCTTGCATTTTCCTGGGTTTTGATGGAGAAAGGATCGAGAAGTTTAGGGTTAGAGGAGTAGAGAGAGAATAGAGAAGAGGGGGGGTGGTAATCAGGAAAGCCATAGTTTATACCCATGCCAGTCTTCTTCAGCACTGATCCTGACTCAAAGCCTTCCAGGTGTACACTAATAACAGAGAAAAATACCTCTGTGTAGGCTTGTTTCATTTGCAGAATGGGGATTACTGCACTATGATTACACGGAAGTGTTTCACTTGGAAACCAAGAACTTTGATCATCTTATTCTTCTGAATTCATATTTAATTACTCAAGGGATTCTGGGAAGCCTGCTTTGGAATGAGTCATTCCTAAAGTAGAGTCTGGATGCTAATCATGAGTTGTCAGCCTTCAGGCAAGTGACCTGACCTCACTGAACCTAAGTTGCCTCATCTATGGGATCGTTGGCGATATCAACTCTGAGGACAATCCTGAGTGATTATTAAATGAAGTATGAGTAGGGTAGAGATAGTTTATTGTTCAAACAGGGATACTGTGTATGTGTGTGGGGGTAGTCCTGCTAAATATTGTACCTGCTAAATAATGGGACAATAGGTGTAAACTGGTACCATCTTGAGTGAACTGGACTGCATGGTCACACCAGGTATGATCTATAGAAGTACCTAGCACAGTGGTTCACATCTAGGAAACACCTATAAATGTTCTTCTCTGCTTATATTTGAAGCACAATTCCAAAATGAAGCCACATTGTGCCATTGAATGTTTTGTGAACATCTTAGACTTGAAGACAGAGAGAGCTTAGCCAGGGTCCTACTAGCATTCAGTTATTTATACGTTCAAG
>PVKE010034449.1:0-17408 GCA_004027555.1 Craseonycteris thonglongyai
GGAAGGGCGCGCGGGCACTGGGAGCGCGGGCTCCGGGAAGGGCGCGCGGGCGCCGGGAGTGGAGGCGCTGGGAAGGGCACGCGGGCACTGGGAGCGCGGGCTCCGGGAAGGGCGCGCGGGCGCCGGGAGTGGAGGCGCTGGGAAGGGCACGCGGGCACTGGGAGCGCGGGCGCCGGGAAGGGCGCGCGGGCACTGGGATCGGAGGACCTGGGAAGGGCGCGCGGGCACTGGGAGCGAGGGCGCCGGGAAGGGCGCGCGGGCACTGGGAGCGGGGGCGCCGAGAAGGGCGCGCGGCACCGGGAGCGGGGGCGCCAGGAAGGGCTCGTGGGCGCTGGGAGCGGGGGCGCCGGGAAGGGCGCGCCCTCTGCTGGTTGGCTGCTTGGCAGACGCCCCTTTCCAACGCCCGGCGCCGCATTTCAGGGGGAAGTGCGGCCTCTGCTTGGCTGGTGCCGGCGGTTGTCAAACCGATTTCCCAAGCAGGACACCAGGCGGTTCCCCTTTCCTGAGAGAAGCACCAGCACCTCCGCGCAGGTGAGCAGGTCTCCTAAGGAGGCTCCGCGGGAGAAAGGCCGGTGGGGACGCGGCGGGGGCCACAAGCACGGCCAAGGGCAAGGCAGCCAAGGGGCGCCGGGAGGACCCGGCCCTGCCCGGCCCGTGGTGTTGGGGTGCTGGCCTCCTGACTGTGCGACAACACACACCCGTCGTTGCAGCCGCCCGGCGCGGGGCGCGTGGTTAGGCGGCCCGGGGAGGGAGCGCGGGTCCCTAAGCAGGTCCCAGTGGGGGGAGTGTCACTGCTGCCACGTGGGCCCAGAGGCGGGGCGTCTGCCACGTGCCCACATGGGTTCCGATGCCCTGGGGATGTGTCCTGGAGCCCACGGGCCTCATGAGGAGAGGGTTTGTCTGGAACAATCTAGAAAATCTGGAAGCGGGCAGGGTGGGTCCAGAGAGGTGAAGGGGCACGGTTTAAAGTTCAAGTTCAGTGGCAGCATCCCGGACCTGCTCTGAATCAGCTGTGAAGCGGACCTCTGCCCAGGGGCCCCCACCGGGGAGGGGGTCTGCTGGCTGGTGTTTAGGGCCCCTCCCCCTGCTGCACCTCGGTGGGACCTGCACCCACTGGTTCTGCTGTGTTTCCAAAAGCTGCTTCGGGTGAGCCTGGTCTTGGGCCTCTGTGCCGGGAGGCGGACACGTCCCCATAGCTCAGTGCAGTTATTCGAAAGCAGGGGAGGCCGCCCTTCGGTCGTCGTTTGCGGGGGTGACTGCGTCCTGGCGATCGTCAGTTTTGACACAGTTTTCCTTCCCGTCGCTCCCTCCTCTCACCCCGCCCCTCAGAAAGTCCTGGCTGGAGAGTCGGTGCCCCTGCCCGTGTGGCCATTGGCATGCCAGTCCAGCGTCAGCCAGCCTCTGGTGGTTACTGACCACCTTCAAGAGGGTATCAGCCTCCACCTGCACAGACGCCCTGGCCCGGCCTGTCCCCCATGGGGACAGAAGGCTCTGGCTCCTCACAGGAACAAAGCACCCACTGCCAGCAGCATCTTATAGGGGGGCTTGGAAGCCAGGAGCCCCTCTACCCTGGGGTTGGCGCCCCTGCTGCCCGCTGATGCAGAGGTGGGGCTGGATGGGTGCTCTGACCACGCATGGATCGGGCCGACTGTGGCTGGCGGGGTGGGCGTTCAGCCCCGCAGTACCTCCCCACAGCTCGGCACCGTGCCGGAACCGAGTGCTCCAAATGTCGCAGACTCCTCAAGCTGCACCCAGAGATTTTAAAAAAGGTGCTGCCCCGGGGGACCCACAGGAGTGAGGCACTGTGGTCGGGTTCTCAGCCGCACCCCAGGCCCAGCACTCTGTAGGCAGGAAGGACCCGCTAGACCCTCGCGCGGGGTCCGTCTGGGGCCCCCGGGAGGCGGAGGCCTGACCTCGGGCCTCAGGCGGTTCTGTGCAGGCCCTTCCTCGCGGAGTGGCCTGGCCCCGCTCCTGCCTCCCAGGCCTCTCCCACCTTCCAGATCCGTGGGCCCCCTTTCTTTCGGGCAGGATTTCCCCCCACATTTTCTGCCTTGTCCGCTCTTGATCTGTTAGCCTCCCCGTACCGCAGTAAAACCAGAAGGCCAGGCACATGTTAGCACAGCTTAGAGAGCCATGCTCTCTTGTGCACAGCACTTTGTCCGGAGGTGACTGCACCTGTGTCCCCTCCTTCCTTCCCTTCCTCCTTTCATCCGTCATCCATCCATCCATCCATCCACCCACCCACAGCTCTGTCCCGGGCACTGTCCCAGGACCTGGATGCAGCAGCGGACGAGATAGGCCAGGCTTCTCTCCATGGAGCTTGCATTGCGGGCCCTGGTGCCAGCTCACAGCAGAGCTCCAGGGCACGGGGTCACCAAGAACGTGCCTTTGCCTGGCCCGTGCTCAGTGTTGGGGGCCCCTCGGGGGGCGGTGGCCACGTTTTGTTTTGTTTTTTCTCTATCACAAGATGTTATTTTTTTTCTCTGGCTACTTGCAGGATCTGCTCTGTGCCTTGAGTGTTCGGACATTTGTCTGTGACGCGTTTCGGTACAGGTGTCTTTGGATTTATCCCGTTTGGGGTTTGCTCGGCTTCTTGAATCTGGAGGTTTACGTGTTTGGTGGCGTTGTCAGGCGTTCTATCTTTGAATATTTTCTGCCCCTCCCTGTTTCTCCTCTCTTTTTGGGATTCTGATGTCTTGGACATTTGACCTTTTGTTGTAGTCCCACAGGTGTCTGAGGCTGTCAGTCTCCCTCAGAACATTTTCTCCACACGTTCTGCTCGGATGATGTTTTCTTTGTCTCCCGGTTCACCGAGTCTTTTGTGTTTAATTGTAGGTGACTTCTGGTTCACTGAGTCTTTCCTCTTTTCTCTCTGTTCTGTCGTTGAGATTATCTGCTGGGTTCTGTATTTCAGTTATTGAGATTTTTAGTTCTTAAATTCCCATGTAAAAATATATTCTTTTTCTTAGTTGGGACTGTCTATTTCTTTGCTGTGTTTTATTTCAGTCATATTTGTAGTGCTTGTTGAAGCATTCTTAGCCTCTGCTTTCTTGAATAATTCTACGCCTCTGTCGTCTCGTTGTGGGTATCTATTTGTTGTCTTTTTTCTACCCAGTTTGAGAGTCACCTGGTTCTTGGTGAATGATGAGTGAGTTTCTGCTTTATTTTTCTTTTCTCAATAAAGGCTATTTATTAATGACTGTTGTTACACTAGCTTGTTAGTGGGCAGTAGAGAGACAACTGCGGATGGCACACGCGAACAGAAATGGGGAGAGTCAACCAAAAAGGGATCTCTTAGAAAGGGTGACCTAGAAAGTCATAATGTGTAACTGCATTTATATAAAACTATGTCTATGTATGTCTGTATTTTAATGGGCTTTCCCGTAGTGATTTAGAGCAGCCTCAGGTTCCCAGCACAATTGTGTGGCAATATGGGTACCTCCCACTGTCCCTGTGCCCTCGCTCGTGCACGGCCTTCCCGGCTACGAATGGCCCCAGCAGCGTGGAACGTGTTTCACACCCGGGGGACCCACATGGACACGGCATCCTGTCCACTGTAACGGACACATGAAGCCCATGATGTGGATCAGGGTTTCCTCTTGGAGCTGTACGTGCTGTGGCTTTGGGCAATGTGTCCACCATCACGGCACCAGAGTGGGTCCGTTGCCCTAAAAGCCCTTGTGCCCCCTGTCCATCCCTCCTTCCCACTGACCCCTGGCCACCACTGGTCTCTCTGCCCGGGACCCGGCCAGAGCGAGCGGGCTTTGGTTGGGTTTTGGGGGGTCATTGCTGCTGACCTCTCTGAGTTGCAGCCTCATTCGTCTCCCAGTCTGGTATGTCTGAGGCAGAAAGAGCAGCCAGGGAGCCCCCACGGTGTCGTCCCTCAGGCCTGGAGGCCCCTTAGCTACACTTCTGTCTTATCTCCGCCTTTCAAGATGCCTTATGTTTGTTCTGCGCTTAACGCCTGGGGTTTTCATCTGTTCTTCATGGGAGAGATAGGGAAAAGTAGGTCTACTCGTCTCCCCAGACGTGGAAGGGGAAGACCAAGTGCCGCCGTGTTCCGTCACGCGCCACCTGTAAGTGGGTTGGAGACGAGACCGCGAGTGGAGGACCGGCTGCCCTTGAGCTGAGCATGTGGACCGCGAGCGGGGGACGGGCTGGCCTTGAGCCGAGCGTGTGGACCGCGAGTGGAGGACCGGCTGGCCTTGAGCCGAGCGTGTGGACCGCGAGCGGGGGACCGGCTGCCCTCCAGAGGAGCGTCTTCCGAGTGCAGACGCCAGGGGCTGATGGTCGCAGCTGGAATACGTAGTAAAGTCACTCTTCTGCTCATGAGCTCTCTGTGTACATATTTTGGCCACAGTTGCCAGTGAAGTTTTGCACGTTTACATGGGTCTGTGACGGAGGAAGGTTGATACCAGGGAAGATGCCCTGGGGTGCTGGTTAAAGGCGAGGTCTGAGGGGGCCTCTGAGCTCCGAGGAGGGGGTGTGCCTGGTGGGCCCTGTTTTCTGATAAAGTGGGAGGCAAGAGGTGAGGGAGGTGGGAGTGGGGGTCAGAAGCCCGGGTGCACTTGGCAAGGGGCTGACGAGGGCCGTGTCCTGGTCAGGGGTGCGGCCCACCCAGGCCAGCGCTCAGCTGAGGGCATCTGTGGCTTTTCGGACCACATCGCCGGCCCCTGGGGGTGTTCTCCATGGAGTTGTGTGCAGGGCCCCTGCTCGTCAGGACGAGGCTGAGCACCGACAGGAACAGACGGCCGAAGCGCCCGGCCGCCACACACGCAGCGCAGGCCTTGGTGTCCGCTTGCTAATCCCCCGCCTCTTCCCGTTTCTCAAATGTGGCTCCTAGGAAATAGGGCGTCACATATGCGCCACGTTAAAACCGCACAAACAAACGGGCGGCATTCCGTTTAACCCTATATTTTGCTTAGTCTACTCTCTGTAAAAGATGTGCGCTCACCCTGCGATCCACATGAAGACGGTCGGCGAGATACTGCGCGTCCTTTCTCAGTGCCGAGTCTCCGACTTGGAGTGTGTGGCAGCAGCCGCCGTACTGGACCGCGTGGGCCTCAGAGGCGAGATCGGGCCGTGCGGGTCATGTGGTTCTGGGGGTGGGGGGTGGTCAGAGCCATCTGCAGGGAGGACGCGCCGCCCCAGAAAGGGGCACCGGGGTGCCCTGCACATCCCTGACTTCCTCTGGTGTCAGATGCCTGTTCTCGCGGCTCAGATACGACTGTCGTGCCAACACGTGCCCGGAGCAGACTCCTCTTGTCGCGCGTCTACACTGTTCAGTACCTGCCGTGTTTTCACCCGTGAGCGTGGCCCCCTTGCAAAGCTGACCTACCAGAGAGCTTTCCTCAGTCTCTGTCTTCTTTGGGAGTGATCAGGTCAGAGCAAGAAGGGACCATCACAGCCTGATGGGCGGTGGGCGCAGCTGGAACACGCTGGGGGTGGGGGTCTGACCTCACCAATGTGTCGCAGGCCCCGGTGGCCTCGCTGAGTCCCGGGAACCAGGGGCAGGGTGGCCAGGCTTCCTTTCCCGGGGTGTGGAATGCTCCCACCCCCGGGCCCACCCCAGAGGCCTGGGGGTCAGCTCACCTGGGGTGGGGGCAGGGCTGAGGCTGTGGCTTTGGGCCTGGCTGGGAGGTGTGGGGGCGCCCGGGGCTCGGTGAATGGGCCGCTTGTGTGTTACGAAGGGCCCACCCCACCGCAGGGGACAGGACCCAGCTGTGAGCCCAGAAATCATAATAAAACACCTCTCCCGGGAAGCCACTTGAATGAACCGAGGCTAAGGCAATAACAGCGCCTTTGGCAAATGCGTTTTCTCTGCCCCAGGCCAAAAAGCGTCCTGTCCCACAAAGGGCCCTGTGACAGGCTGTGGGGCAGCCCCGCCAGGCGGACCTTCTCACGGCTCTTAAATCCTGCTCTTTTTGCAGGGCCAGGCCTGGCGAGGAATTTAGAGGACTCCGATGCTTAATGAAACGTTCCGGGGCTGGATTTATTTACCAGAGATATGTATTTATTGGGGTCCTACTCAGAGCCCAACAAGCTTTTAAAAATATCTCTGTATAGGTTTTATTTACAGTTTTCTATGAAGTGATTTGGGTCGTGGGGGGCGGCGGGGAGGCGGCTGTGGTGACCAGGGTCCTGCCAACCTGGGGTCACCTTGGTAGCCTTCTCTCCTCTCCAACCTCCACTCCTTTGTCTTTAAAATTAGGGGGAGGCTCTGTAGGCCAGCAGGTGTGAAGCCCCTTCCTGCCACCGCCACCTCCCTCCCACGTGCAGGATAGACGCCCCCGGGTCCCCAGCAACCCCCAACCCCACAGTCAGGGGGACAGGCGTGGCCTTGGCCCGTTTGCAGGGCCAAGGTTCAGCTGTCAGGAGACGAGTCCCATTGACCATCAGGATACCAGTCCTTCCTTCCTTCTTCCTTCCTTCTTCCTTCCTTCCTTCCCTCATTCATACACCTGGATAACTTCCTTCCCGTATGCTCAGGGCTAGGAGGGGTTGGAGGTCATACACGGCTTCTAGCCTCTGCTTGTTTATTCGGATCGGGTGTGTATTAGACATGACACAAAGATTGGCGAAGACAGTTCTGATGGGTAAAGCACGAGATTCCAGGGCAGGACAGGAGTGCAGTGTCCAGGGGAACTTGTTGGAAGGAATAAACTAGTGACGTGCGAAGGGCCTTACGCAGTCATGCATTTGACAGATGTCTGCTGCCTTAACGATGTGCAAGGCCCCGGTCTGGGCTCTGTAGGAAACGTGAGTGGATTAGGTGTGGGCCGGGCTTGCCTGAGGACGCGTGTGCATCTGTGTGTGTGTGTGTGTGTGCACGTGGAGAGTGGCAGGCAGGTCACCCCGTCGCATTGTCTCGCTGAAATCTGGGAGTCTCTCACCCCTTTTATCTCGACGAATCAACCTAGGTGCAGAGAGGTTAAGGAAGTCCCCTGTGGTCACACAGCCAGTGGCTGGTAGAGCCCAGAAGAAGCTCTGCTTTGCTTGGGTCGCGAAGCTAGGCCTCGTAAATCACTTCAGGGTGGGCCATCTCCCCGCGACGAAGGGGCGATGGAGGGTCGTGAGTATCAGAGGACAGGGGTGGAGAGTCTGGGGAATGGGGCTTTCCACAAGGTCTCCTAGTGGCCCTGGTCCCAGCGCCGGCGTGGGGGGGCTGAGCAGGCAGGGGCCCTCTTAGGGTTCGTAGAAATGAGTGCTGGAGGCTGGGCCACCCCGGATTTCTGCAGGGTTATTTGCAGGCACAGGGAACTCGGGGGTCGGGGGATGGCAGCCCCTTCTGCACCCCCACGGCAGCGGAGCCGCTGTCCCCAAGGGTGGCCTGTGGTCCGTGTCCTCACCCGATAGATGCTGGGGGGTGTGTGTGGCTGGGGGCAGTTCACATGAGAGGCGGGCAGAGCGGGCTGGGGGATGTTCCAGAAACGCCGTGCGGACTCGCACCAAGTTTTCACGACGTCTTACCCGGAGCGGCGTTCTTCAGCTGTGGCTCAGAAGGGAGCTCAGGTGGCCGGCGACTGTGACAGAACGCCAGCATCTGAGTCTACACATGGGTGGCCTGACAGGAGGGGCTGGGCCGTAGGAACCTGTGTGTGCACATGCGTGCGTGTCTCTCCAGTGTGTGCACAACCAGTGTACCTCTGCGTCCATGCACATGCGGTTTAATTCTTTGAGAGTAATTGCAGAGCCTGGTCGCTGTACAAAACTGGGCAAAAGTGGAAAATGCAAAGGAGAAAATGTGAACCCGTTTCCTGCCTTTCTGAAGGTGGCTCTTCTGTGCATTTTCTCCCAGCCTTTCTGTGGCCCGCATACTCGAGCCGTCCTGCTCTGCAGGGGGTGGGGGTGGCCCTGCTCCCCCACCCTGAGGGCCGGGGGTCCCCAGGCTGGGTGGGGCCTCCCGGGGGGGCCACTGCAGACCTGTGTCCCTGGGCCTGGTGCCGCCCCCTCCCGGCCCCTCTCTCAGCGCGTTTCCTCCGCATCCAGGGTGGACCCAGGGCCTCTGAGTTGGGCCGGCTGGGCGTACGGTTTGCAGGCCCGGAGGCCAGAGGCAAACACAGGGCCCTTGTTCAAAAAAGCAGGAAAAGGGCTTTTCCTGTGGTTTCTTGACAACTTGGCGGTGTTTTTCTTTATGTGCTAGTTTATTTGACGCAGCCCTGCCCCACCCTGTCACGGGGCACCTGCCTGACCCCGCCCTCCCCGCACAGGTCGCTGGGTGGGGCGGGGCCTCCTGTCCCGAGGGACTTCGTTTACAAGACACACAGTCGGAGGAAACTATTGAAAGTCCTGGGGCCGGGACCCAGAGCCAGGACCCAGAGCCGGGACCCAGAGCTGGGACCCAGAGCCGGGACGCAGAGCAGGGCCCCTCTGAGCCGGGGGCTGGGGGACTTGGCTGGAGGCCCGCCCTCCCCCAGGCCCTCAGGTGACCCCCGTTGGACTGGAATGTTGCTGCAGGCTGAGGCTGAGGACCTGGAGGCGGCTGGCTGGGACCCCCGAGGGCGGCTGGGACCCCCGAGGCGGCTGGGACCCCCGAGGCCGGCTTCCATCACAGCTGAGTGCACTCCACTCTTCAGTGGTGCCCGAGAAAAAGCCGTTTCTCTAAAGTACATGCGTTTACTGCCTGATCATTTCATCCTGCTGTTCTGTCCTTTTATTGCCTTTTTTCAAAAAAAAAAAATCCCTTTTACAAAACTGCAGCGCACAGTTCCGGAATGAGGGAGAGCTGAGGCAGGGAACAGATCTGCACTTTGGGGACAGCCACGTTGTTCTTGCCTGTCATCTGCAGCGGGGGGGACACATGGTGGTCGCAGACAGTTAACCTGGGGGTTCCGGCCATTCTCGGGCCACACGCGCCCGCCCACTCAACCTCCCGCTGCGTTTAAGGACCCAATGCACGGCTGCCCTGAGGCGGGCCTCATGGGGTTATTGCAAAGCTGTTTTAAAGACACGCCCCGGGGCACAGCCAGGTCCTCGGGAGGAGAGTGTCCCTCAGAGCAGGCAGTGGGGGACATGAAGGTAGGAAACACCTGTTCTCACGCTGAGACTGGCCAGAGGTCGATTTATATTTGTGTGTTTTCCTTTCAGTTTATTCACGCTCAATGTGGCCATGAAATTAAGTACATCATCAGCCTAAAGCTACCAAACCAAAGGCATAAATGGTGGGATTTAAAAAGTATGTGATGGCGGGTTGAGCCTGGCCCCGGGCCAGCCCCGGCTCACGTACAATGGAGCAGTGTGTGCGCTTCAAGACCACAGGCGGGCGGGCGTGCCCACCCCGGGTGGCCCTGCCCCAGGATCGCGCCCCAGGCCGGCTCAGTGGGGCCCGCGGGCAGGCTGCGGGGTCTCTAACCTGCAGACGGGAGCCCCTGAGACCTGCTGTCGGCAGGCCCAGGGTGAGCGATGCCGTGCTTGCCGGCGGCAGGGGCCGCGGGAGCCGGAGGGGAAGGTGTGGAAATCTGACACAAACGCCAATGTTTTACCTTCTAAATCACCTTGGTCTTCGCAGTTGAAACTGATCCTGAACTTCCCACCCCAGCGTCTCGTGGGGGCTGGGGGGTTGGGGGGCAGCCGGGGCTGCTTCTCGCTTTCCAAACTCACACGTCGTAACTCTTCCAGTCCTGGGCTGGGGTTCCGAGCACGCGGCTGAGACGGCGTGGGAATCCGGGGACGCTCCTGGTCCCGGCCACCTCCACGCTGCCTGCTGCTGGGGACCGGCCTCCGGGTGCTCCGTCGGGGGCTTCGCTCTGCTAGGGGTCTCTTCTGGCCCCGGCAGACAGCCTGAGGCTCAGCTCCTCGGGTCAGATTTGCTGACCTTCAACCAGAGTCCTGCCCATGCCGCCCTCCTGGGCAGGGCCCTGTCCCTGCACAGGGACCGTGGCTTCCTGGGGGCCCATTGCCAGCAAGTCCTGGACGCCCCTGGTACCCTCAGGGGCCGGGACTCAGGAATCGGAACCAGTCACAGCCCTGGGCCAGCCGGCCTCCTCTCTCCTGGTTTCTTTCGTCTGTGTCCTCAGGCCTCTGCCACCTGTAGGCCACTTCCCAGGGCAGTTGTGACCCATCCCATTATTCAGGTATTCACAGCCTTGACCCTTGCCACTCCCAATGTGCCTGTGTGTCTGCGGGGTTGCGGGGCCAGCCTCTCGTCCCGAGGAGCTGCCGTCTGCGCGGTTCGTCAGCGTGGGCGGTGCTGTGACCCCCGTGGGGGGACCGCCTCCTGCCTCCGCTCTGCACCGGCTCACACGGGCCCAGCCGCAGCGCCTGTCCGCTCCCTGCGCGAGACCGTCCTGCGACCGGCTCCGTGTGCCCTGTGAGGAGGGTTCAAAGCTCCAGGGCATCAGCCTTTCCCGGCCGTGATTCCGTCTCCGTTATAATGTCAGGCCCGGGCACAAGGGCAGCGCACACCGTCACAAACCCTGTGACGGGCAGCAACGTGAGCTCGCTCTCTTCTGGTCCTGGAGGTCAACGTGGGGCGTCCCTGCCTTTCCCTGCGTCTGGAGGCCACCCGCCCTCGGGGGCTTGCGGCCCTCCCCCACACCCGCCCGCTCAGGGGGCCGCATCTGCTGCCACAGGGTGGTGGCCTGCACAGTGCCCCCCGGCAGACACCCACTGCCTGACCCCCACGCCTGTGACGGTGACCTCACAGGCCGGGGCTCTGTGGGATGATGCACGTAAGGGTCTTGGGATGGGGATAGTGTGCTGGCTTGTCCCGGGTGCAGGTCGCCTCAGGCGAGGAGCAGGCTGTGCCCAGGGCCTCCGAGAGGCACTCAGCTGGGCCCACAACCAGGTTTGGCCCCGTGAGGCTGGTTCTGGATTTCCGAGCCGCAGCCTGTAATCTGTGTTGTCTAAAGCCACCGAGTCTGTTAGAGGAGAGATAGGAAGCGAATATGGGCAGCCCCCCAGGACTTAGGGGAGGCGGTTTGCTTAAAAGGGGTGAGGGGAGAGGGCACAGAACACGTGAACCTTTTTTACCGAAAACCGGCCCTGACTCAGGGTCCCGGGCTGAGCGCTCGCGAGTTGGAGACCCTGGGTATGTGCGTGGGCCCCCCACGCGGCCCACCCGCCCGCAGGTGGTCGCCAGCCATGGCTCAAAATGCTCCGGCTCTCCTCTGACCCTCGCCTGACACGTTCTCAGACTAAAAAAGACTTTATTTCTCGAAAGGTTTAGCTGTTCTTCCCGTCGGCCGCACACACAGACTGTGAAGTCACAGGGAGAGAGCAGCGGGCAGTCGGCCGCAGCCCCGGCCACCACGCCTCTCGGGGGGACGCGCCCGGCTTCCTGTCCCAGCCGCGTCTGCGGGTCCTGACCTGGTGTCGCTGGGCGACACGTTCGTGCGGCTGCTCCCCGGCCCTCTGTCTCCTCCTGGCCCTCGGCCATTCCTGTGTGGCTTCACGCAGGTGCGTGGTCCCTGCCACCTCCCAGCTGAGCCTTGCGGAATGAGGAGACTGCTTTCCCTGTGTGTTTCCTCTGGGGTCAGCAATGACTTTGCGCTCACTGCCCGCCTCCCACCTCCCGCCCAGACCCTTCTTTGCCCCACGTCCTGGGGGGTCCGCTCAGGGGGTCCCCGAAGCTGCCCCACTTGGTGGCCTTCCCTTGTGTGTTTTCTCATATATATAAATTACACACACACACACACTGGGGGGAGTCTAGACATTATACTTAAAACGAATTTTGTATTTTCTCACGGTTTGGATACCACAAAATAGGTAGAATTTAAAAAAAAGGCCTCTCCAGAGCGTGGCTTCCACGCGCAGGACGGGGACTCCGGGCTGTGAAGACGGAGTGCGTGAGCTGGACGTTGTATGCACGTCGTGTAAACGAAGCGAGCGGCCTGAACAGGCTCCTGTGCCCCTGGGTTCTCTCTTTACGTCTAACACAGACGGTTTTGTGGAAAAGCTGTGTTTTTACGACTTCTTCTCCCCCGCGTATGATTTAATCGTGTCTTATTTATTGCGCTGGGTATTAACACTCATGGTTTATTAAGGGGTTTTCTGCGGGGCTGTGGGCCGGGAGGGGCTGTGGAAGGAGGCCTGGGTGTCTGGGGGGGCCGGGGGCTTCATTAAAGTCCAGGCCTGTGCGGCAGGGAACCGAACATGACCCCGAGTTCCAGGGGATGCATTAACTCCTGACAGGTCGCACCTCCGGATGCGGGGATCCCACGATGCCCTGTGTCATCTCCCAGCGTGAAGAATGAGGTGGGAACCCAGGCGGCTTCCCTTTCGGCCCTCGCTCTGCGGAGAGCGTCGGGTGTCCCAGCAGCTCAGGGGAGCCCACCCGCCCTCCATTCAGACGTGACGAGGGCCCAGGGGAGGGGGCCGGCTCCACGCTCCGCCTTCCAGCTCCCCTGGGGGGGGGCCCTGGCAGGGATGGGGTTGACTGGTGGCTGCTACGTTAGGCTGGTCCTCCTGGGAAGTGACCAGGACCCCGAGTCCCGGCGTCCGGGGCAGTGAGGGGGGACCCAGCATGGCTGTAGTTTTGGGGGCAGGAGACCTGGCAGGGGGGCGCAGACGGTCTGGCGGGGGCGCGGCTGATTTGGGTTGGCTCATGTCCGACGTGAGCCCCCCAGGCAGCAGCGGTGTGCATGCTCCTGGGGAGGCAGACGTTCTCATGCGGGGCCGTGGGCAAGGGCGGTTTGGGGAGCCCCGCTAGAGGCTCTGGGCGATTTGCTGGGAGGGCAGTGCCTCTGTGGGGGTCTGGGTCTCAGAAGCCCCGGCTACGGCCTCACCTGGGGTGTTCAGGGCCAGGAGATGGAGCCCGGAGCACACCCAGCCTGAACTCCCGAGGCTGTGGCCCGGAGCCCAGGAAATATTCCAATTGTAATTGTAATTTAAATTTACGGTAAATGAAGTGAAATTAAATTTAAGAATGAAACTTTGAATAAAAGGATTACATTTGTATCCTCAGATAGGATGAAATTATACCGCGTCATAGACGAGGACATTGTTTCAAAAAGAACGCTTTTTTAAAGATTTATTGATTTCTGACAGAGAGAAACAGAGACTGAGAAACAGAGAGAAGGGGGAGGGCCCAGAGCAGTCTCCATAGTTGACATTAGTTTTCCATATAGTTTCACTCCACAGGTGGGCACGGGGCTGCTCAGGGCAGGAACTGGGCTGGGAGCCTCCTGCATAGACCCCGGCAAGAACTGAACTGGGGGCACACCCCAGTTCAGCAGGTGGGTCCGCATGGGCCGGGGCCGGGATTCGATCCTGGGTCCCCGGGGCTTCAAAGCGAGCGCTTAACCCGCTGAGGCATCCCAGCTTCCCCGAAAAGAACACTTTTAAAGCAAGAACAAATAACTGCCTCCCGCGGGGCTCAGAGCCCTCTGGGCCCTGGGGTCTCACTTTCCTCTGAACCCTGAGTGAGATGCCAGAGCTCCTGACCCCCGTTCTGCTGGGCTCCCCACTTGGGCTCCCGGCTTCCCCGGTTTATGTCCGTTAAAGCTGGGGAAGAAATGGATGCCAGTCCTCTCTGTCCGCTCCTCAGAACACACTCCACACCGGGCTGCCCCGTATCCCAAAAGCTACAGAAGGTTTGGGCGTAAGAGCAGCTGCCCCGCGGAGAAGAAATACCCTCCCGGCGAGCCATCCGAGGTCCCGCTCCCGCCCAGGAGCTGGTCCCCTCACTTTATCAGCCAGGTTTGCTTCCCATGAGGACGCTGATCCTTTTGGATCCGGGCCCCGCCCTGGTGACCTCATTTAACCTCTTACCTCCTTAGAAGCCCTTTCTTCACATACAGCTTCCACAATGAGGGGGGCATGGATGTTCAGTCCCTAACAAGCCCCCCACCTGTTCCAGCCGTGCCATCCCGGGTACCAGTGGGTGATTAAAAAAAGCCATCTTGGCAATTCTAGCCCTGGAAGGTGCCACAATAAGAATGAGGCTCAGAAACACGGTCCCTGCCACCCGCTGCTGTTTGACCCACAGTGGCCGGGGCTGCGGACGTCGGGGAGCAGAGAGAAGCTTTCCTCACGGTGCCCGCCCTGCACCCCGACTTACAGGATTTCGAGCACAATAAATGGCTTTTACACCATGAAGTTTTGGGGCACTTTGCCACACAGCACATGGAAGCTGGAGCAGTGACTTGGTCCACGTTACGTTTATTGTTACTGTAACTATCAATTAGCTGCTTCAGCCCAGCTCCCTCGTCTGGGAAATGGAAGTAATATTTGAGGATTAAACATGACATACGTGCAGGGCTTTCGTAGCGCAGTGACTTGTACCTAAAACACGTAGAAAGGCAGCGTGAACAAAGGTAGAGGCGTAGGCCGTCTGGCACGTGTTCTGTCATCGGTGGAGGCGGTTTCTGCGTGAACTTGAATCCTCTGCTGCCGGGGCTGTGCCGTGTCCCTTCATCGGCTGCCTCGCTTGCTGCGTTTGATTCTGGTTTTGAACCTTTTCATAGGCTGAGAGGCTGGTTTCTTTCCGTTCACTCATTCTCGGAGAGACAGCCGTTTCCTATGGGTTTTCCATTTGCCCCAAATCAGTGACGGCAGAAGCCCTGGCCCTCCAGGTCCGGCCCTGAGCCTCCTCCCCGCGGCCCCCCGAGTCCTCTCTGCGTATCATCAGCCGCGCCCCCTGCCCCTCCCCCTCCCCGCCTCGGTACGAGGCTGCAGCTTTTCCCAATTCCAGAGTCCTTGATCTTCTTTTTTTTTTATGGTAGCGGATAAGAGAGAGGGTGTTTGGGGCATGATTTGTGGGAGAACATGTGGTGTTTTTATAAATGTGCATTATTATGCCGTTTCGTTTCACTGTTTAGGACCGGGCAGAGCCCTGCCTCGTTCCTGGAGTTTGTCAAAGCGCATTAATGGAAAACTCCTCTCTGCAGCCACGGGGCGGCCCATCTGCTGGCCCGAACGACAGCTCTTCTCTCACATCAAAGCTCCTGCTTCCTTGAAGCTTCCATCCGGCTTTGGAGCCGGAGAGTCATTGGGAAAGAATTCTGGTCTTGTCAGAGGTTCAGGAAGGACTGACATGAATCAATAGGCCGTTTCCTCAGAGTCCTGCAGGATTTCAGTGGTTTTCATGGCATTAAATACCCTCTTGGACGGGGGACGTTTAAACGGAAACATACAGCGCTTGTTGTCTGTCCTTGACGGGATAATGGTTAGCGGCTTCTAAACGCTCCCAACCTGCAGGAGCCGCTGCGAATCTGCGGGGGTCCCCAATATGCGGGGGTCCCCTGGTCCCCTGGGGTTGGGGGTGGGGGCCAGGGCCAGAAGCTGCTCTATTTAGGACAGACTTTCTGCTACGTCGGATTTTTCACTCTGAGCACCTCCACCTCCCAGGAGAAAGGAGGAGCCTCATGCTTGATGTTAAAGCACATCTCCCACACACCGATGTGTTTACTCACGCATGTGCGTGCACACACGCTGGTGTGCTTACTCACATAACGTGCCTGCACACATATGATGGTGTATTCACTCACACATGCACTCACACAGACGCCAACATGTTTACTCACGTGTGTGTGTGCATATGCTGATGTGTTTACTCACATACATGTGTACACCCACACGATGTGTTTACTCATACATGCACACATACAGGCCAGTGTGTTCACTCACACAGGCTGATGTGTTTACTGACACAGGTGCATGCACACACACACCAATGTGTTTACTCACATATGCACACTCACACTAATGTGTTTACTCACACACATGCAGTCACACAATGATGTATTTATTTACACACATGCACACACACAGATGTGTTTACTCACACATGCTCGTGCATACACGCTGATGTGTCTCCTCACAGACATGCACACACACATACTGGTGTGTTTCCTCACACACATGCTGGTATGTCTCCTCACACACATGCACACATACACTGATGTGTCTCCTCACACATGCGTCTCCTCACACACATGCACACACACACTGATGTGTCTCCTCACAGACATGCACACATACACTGATGTGTTTCCTCACACACACGCTGATGTGTCTCCTCACACATGCACACACACACTGATGTGTCTCCTCACAGACCTGCAAACATACACTGGTGTGTTTCCTTACACACATGCTGATGTGTCTCCTCACAGACATGCACACACACATGCTGGCATATTTCCTCACACACACGCTGATGTGTCTCCTCACACACATGCACACACATGCTGGTGTGTTTCCTCTCTCACACACACCCACGCACATTCCTGGCCTCGCCATGTGCGGTGCAGATTTTGCTCCTTCCCCCCCGGCTCTGCGGCTCTCAGCACAGCTGTTCATCTCTCTGTTTATTTTTACACGGAGGGGTCATCAGTTAAATGTCCGGCTTGGCTGTCGGGCCGTCAGGGGCCGCTCCCGCCACACCGTCTCATCGCTTACCTCTGCACCCGAGGCCCCTGTCCGCTGCTTCTCAGCAGTGTTTGGACAAGGACCTGATGCCTTCCTTATCCAGAGGGGGCACGGGAGAAGTCGGGGTGTTCTCACCATCCCGCAGAGGTCCCCACTGGCTCTGGGGTTGTTCAGGACTCCTAGGCCTGGTGGCGGTGGCCTTAAGGCACAGCACGGACAGGTGGGTGGCCTGGGAAGTGGACACAGATGCAGGCGAGGGGCGTGTGGGGGCAGAGGGCGTGGGAGTCCTCTGGAATTCAATGGCTTCTCGGAAACTGCTGAGTCAGGAGTGGTTTCTGAAGGCGAGAAGGAATTTATTTTAGAGGAGTGGTAGTGACATCGGCACTGATATATTACGTGATACGTTATGTGAAAAAGGCAGGTCACAATGGATCTTACCATTTGGTTACTATGTATACACTGATTACATGTAATAGAAGGAATATAAGAATGGAAACACAGAGTAATTATCTCTAAGTGGTGTGGTTTACAAATAACTGTTTCTCTTTAGGAGGCTTAACTCTGTTTCCTAAACTTTTTACTATGAGCATGTATTAATTTCATAATTAAAACGTTATTTAAAAATAACTTGAAACTGTTTGGTCTGGAATAAAAAAGGATTTGGGGATACACAACCATAGTCTTAAAATATTTGAATGAATGTTGAATGAAAGAGGGATGCTGACATTTTTTTGCTGATGGGGATGGAGAGGCTGATGAACTGAAACAAACTAACAAAAGAAGTGTAGAGCTTTCTGTTAGCAAGACTGCCCGTAGACGCGATGACTGACGTAGAGGGTCGTGTGTTCTTGGTCTCAGGAAGACCACACGGTAGGATGGGTGGTGACAGGACTTCAGGTGCCAGATTGATGATGGCGATAATGGTGATGATGATGGTGATGGTGATGATGGTGGTGATGATGGTGATGATGGTGGTGATGATGATGGTGGTGATGGTGATGGTGATGGTGATGGTGATGGTGATGGTGATGGTGATGGTGATGGTGATGGTGATGATGGTGATGATGGTGATGATGATGGTGGTGATGGTGATGATG
>PVKE010034450.1:0-17388 GCA_004027555.1 Craseonycteris thonglongyai
CTCTCTCTCTCTCTCTCTCACTCACGCACACACACACACACACACACACACACACTGCAGTTTCTTGAGAGATTGTATTGACTACAGATGACAATATACTTTCTGATTGATGCTTACGGGAAAATTGACATTATCTACAAAATTTCTAAGGTATATATTATAATGGATGATATATTGTGAGAAATTACTTTGTTATTGAGAAATCTTTACATTCTATTAGAAAATCTGAACAGTCACTTCCCCCTTCTATCAATGTGTCCTTCTTAAATCCTTTTCATCACAATAATTACAAACTATAATTAAGAAGTTATCTCTCAGTTAAATTCAATTTTCTTCTAAAAAATTGGATCATATATTATTTAGAACACAAATCACTGATTCTGGAGTGATAATACCCATTTCTCCATATTCAATATGCTTGCCAAATATTTGATACTTTATTTATTCAAGTAAAACTTTTTACTCCTCTATTCCATCACAGAGCAATATAACCTGCACAAATTTGAAAAATTTAAGACAATAAAATTGGGTATATTATTTACTTAGCTTCTACAAATAATTTCAAGATATTAAACTAAATAAATGCAATACATTCTTATATAATCAACTTTTATTAAAACCCTTTGAAAGTCACCTAAAATTTTCTCAATTTTAATAGTAATGAATAGTAAAAGTCTCCAGAGATTAGGCATTTTCTTTGGTTTGTTTTGGTGGCCTTGTGATGTGTCAGGGAGGCCAAGTTAAATGGTATTTTCTGAAACTTCCATTCTGTATGTACAGTGAGTGATACCTTGGAATCCAAATGCCTCACAATTTGAACAACTTGGAAAACAAACAAAAAAATCAAGCAAATTCTGCTTCAGAATCTGAACATGCTTTGGAATCTGAACTCCAACACGTTCGCATGGAAAGTGCCCATTACTTTATCCAAACATCCACTCATTTTTTGTGTGAGGTATACTTCGAGAGTGGCACAGGGAAATTGGTCTAACACAGATTGTATAAGCAGCAACCCCTGCCCCATCATTATGTACAACCACGCCATTGTTATAGTTACCTCTTTTATACTCTTTTGTTCATGCATATATTTCTGGCCACCTCTATGCTTTGTTGCTTAAGTCATTGTCTGAAGCTGTATCTTGAGTGATTTTTGTTGCTAATTGTGTGCCAATTTTGTATTTATATATATATATATATAAAGTAGTGATTTACCATGGGACCTAAAAATTGCAATGGGAACAATAAGAGTAAGAAGAAAGCTGTTAGAGCTACAATTGAGGTTAAGAAAGGTCTTATCGCTAAGACTGAAAGTGATACACGTGTGACTGATCACGTTGTTATGTTTGGAATATCAAAATCAACTGTTTCTATGATTTTGAAAAAATAAAGAAGCTACAAAAGCAGCTGATGTGGCAAAAGGAGTTACAAAACTAAGCTCTAGAATAACGAAAAGTATGGTAGAATTGGAAAAACTCCTCTTAGTTTGGGTTAATGAAAAACAGCTTGCTGGTGATGTGATAATTGAAACAATCATTTGTGAAAAAGACAAGGTTCTATATAATGATCTAGAGAGAATAGCATTCCTGGTACTAGTGATCAAAAGGTAAACTTTAAAGCCAGTAGGGAGTGGCTTAAAAACTTCTTAAAAAGAACTGGAATTCATAGTGTTGTCATGCATGGAGTTTCAACTTGGAAGCATCAGAAGAGTTTGTGTAGGAGTTCAAGGAATTTGCGATAAGTGAGGGGTATGTTCCAAACCAAGTTTTTAATTGTGATGAAACTGGACTATTTTGAAAAAATATGCACAGGCATACATACATCACAAAAGGATAAAGAACTGCACCAGGTAACAAGCCAATGAAGGACAGTCTGACTCTCTTGCTGTGTGGAAGCGCTAGTGGGGGCTGCAAAACCAAGCCTCTCCTAGTGTACCTTTCAGAAAATCCATGAATTTTTAAGAACATCACTAAGAGAAAACTAAATGTTATGTGGAGATCAAGTGTCAAAGCATGGGTTACCAGGCAATTCTTCACTGAATGGATACATGAAGAGTTTGCTCCAGCAGTAAAGGACTCTCTGCAGATGAAAAATCTTCCAGTGAAGGCTTTTGTTCTGGACAATGCCTCTGTGCATCCTCCAGACTTAGAATAAGATTTGGTGGAGGAATATAACTTTATCAAGATAAAATATTTGCCCTCCAACACCACTTCTCTTACCCAGCCTGTGGACCAGCAGGTGATCTCAAATTTCAAAAAAATTGTACACCAAAGCTATTTTCCAAAGATTTCTTGAAATTACAAGTGAAACACAATTGACCCTCCAGGAGTTCTGGGAGGATCACTACAATATCCTTCATTGCCTAAAAATAATCGAGAAAGCATGGAGGGAAGTGTCTTTGAGGACAATGAAACCTGCCTGGAAAAATCTCTGGCCTGAATGTGTTGCTGCAAGGGACATAGAAGGTTTTGGAGAATCATCTGTTGTTCCTGACATCATATCTCTGGGCCAGTCTATGGGTTTGGAAATCAGTTAACAGGATATGAACGAGTTAGTGGACGAACACAGGACTAAACTGTCAATGGAAGAGCTTCAGCATTTCAACCAGCAGAAGCATAAAAAAAGTCTCAGAAGAAATTTTTTTCTGGGGAGAAAGAGAGAGATCCTGGAACAATTCCCTCTGGTGAAATCAAGGACCTTAACATGTGGTCAAAAATCCAGGCAGCTGTTTCAGAAATGGCACCCCAATAAAGCCCTAGTTGACAGGTATGTTAAGTTGTGTGATGAAGACATCAATGAACATTTCAGAAAAATGCAAAACGGTCGCCAACATCAGACCACTTTGGAACATTGGTTCTCAAAAGCAAACACAGCCTGTGACCCCAAGCCCTCTACAAGTGGTACCATAGCAAAAGGCATCAAAAGACAAAGAATGCAGACACCTGAAGTTATCATGGAAGATGACTCTTCCTCTTCCATGTCTTAAAGCATCCACATGTGTCATTATTATTATTTTTATTTAAATATTATTATTACTTGTTAATATTTCACCTTAAAATTAATCAAAATTAATATTTTACTTTAAATCCAGTGTATTTACTATTAAAATCATTTTGAAAATTTGAGTCCATGGCACCCAGGAACAGATTAATCCTGTTTCTACTATTTAAAAGGAGAAAATTTGTTTTGGAACTCGAACATTTTGGAACTCGAACAGGGTTCTGGGATGGATTAAGTTCAAATTCCAAGGCATCACTGTATCTGGTTTAGGTATGGTAGGTCATGAGAATGTTTCCTGTGAGAGATTTAAAAGGTGATAGTGAAGCTTCAGGCATTTACTAGCTCATACCCACCGTCGTTGATCTGGTGGGTATAAGGTAGTAGTTGTGCCTCTATTGTTCTGCCTTTCACTGGATTCTCCTTCAACTTCTCTGATCTCTGTTTCAGGTTTGTGTATGTTCAGCTTCAGGACTAATGATTGTAGCTTCTGAAGGATACCCACACCATCAAGGCTACAAGCAACCAACATGTACACGGATGTCACTCTTTTCCATGGCTTGAGTTTGTATTTGGGGGTTCCAGCTTATTCTTGCTCTCCCTCACCTTGTTGCCTACCTGAACAATGGACATTCAGCTTCAGCCTCAAAGACCCTGCTTAACCACACTTACATAAGGTCAAATTCATATAACAACAATTTTATCATCTATAAAAAAGGAGTTAATTAACAACCCTAATTTTAATAAAACTAGTTACCATTCCATACATTTAACATTTTGTATAATTAGTAAGAAGATAGAAAAATATATTAATCTGAAAAATTAACTTAAAAAAATGCATGAGGATATTTTTATAATAAAATAATCAATAAATCTTCATTTTAGAACATGGATTACCAATTTACAGATGAAGGAAATAAAATAAAAACATGCTACTCAATCTCTGTTGTATGATTAAAAAGAAGAGGAAATAGAGTCACACTATAAGAGAGTGACTGCTATATACTAATTGGAGCAGAAAGGCTCTAAGTGAATGTAGATATCACATCCAGAGCATGAAGAGGAACAGTAATTTTATATAAACTGTCCTTTACCTCAGGACAGAATGAGAAAGTCCATTGGAGAAAAATGTAATAATGCCCTGAAATTCAAAGAGTGAAACCTTTTAGCAAGAGCCAGGACACAGGTAGTGATGCCAACCAAGAATAAAATCATTTTCACTTATCTCAACTTGAGCTGATGGACAGAAAGGGACAACAGTTATGAACTTGAAAGTAATATAAGAATGTAAAAGTTTCAAATGTGTATTTTATGCTCAGAAAGTTATGCATCAGTAAAATAGTACAGTTACAGAGAATTAGGTTTTCTAAACCACAGGGAAGAAAAAATACATTAAAAATGCAAATACAAAATAACTAATTACTTTAGCATTTGGAGAATAAGAAGTTATAAAAAAAATTAATACAAATGAAGATAATTGGAATAAGGCTATATATATATATATATATATATATATATATATATATATATATATATATGGAAGAAGATTGAATTTTTCTAAAATAGAATGTACTCCTATAATGTAAAGTAGTAGTATGTCTAAGAATGTATGACAAATGTAAAACAGAAAAGTGATGGTATTGTTAACACTGTTTAGAGAACACTTTAAGATAAAGAATATTAAATGAAACATGATATTTAATCATAACATAATAAACATAGAAAAATAATACTCATTTTGGCACTTCCTGAGATATATAATTAGTATAATAGTTAACTCAGAAAATATTTTACATTCCATAAATTTGGCAAAATATTCTCACTCTGCCACCAAATTGTTGTTGGAATATTCTTCTAAGAAGGTATTAGTTACAACATTCACCAATGTGGTTACCAACAAAGAAGGACTAGCAGACATACATACATATAATAATATAAAAGGCACGTTGGAGCAAGGCGGGGTGGGGGAAGAAATAGAGGAAAGAAAGATCCCCAGAAGTGGCATTTTTTAAATATTAGCATATTTTTGCCTAATATAATCTCTTTAGTTTAAAATATCTTGTTTAAATAATCCAGTATTGTTTTTTTTTATTTTTGGTACTGCACCTCTATTTACCTGTCTATGAGAATTAAGCAATTTAATAATTAGAAATACAATAAAGCAGAGTATGTCTGGTTAATATTAAGCAACACTGGTGATAGTCATATTTAAACTTGGAATTTTATTTTAATTGATCAGATATGTATGCATTACTATGTGCCTATATTGTATTATAATTTACTGCAATATTTAAATACTCTTGTGTTCATATTTATTTATTTTTGACACAGAGAGAGAGAGATACAGAGACAGAGACAGAGAAAGAACTGAACTGGGGAACTCCCCAGTTCAGCATATGGGTCTGCACAGGCCGGGGCCAGGGCTGGGATTTGATCCCCAGTCCCCGGCACTGCAAAGTGAGCACTTAACCCATTGAGCCATTCCAGCTTCCCCAATGTTCATATTTTTTGATATTTTATTTTTTGTACCTAAATCTACTATAAAAGCACTGGGCTAAACTATTTAAAATTTATAATTCTTATATAAGAATCTTGATCCAGGAAATCAGTTGCTATTGACTCCAGAGATGGTGATTAAAGTATTAGAAGGGAAGCCGGGATGGCTCAGTGGGTTGAGCGCTCACTTTGCAGTGCTGGGGACCCAAGATCAAATCCTGGCCCTGGCCAATGCAAACTCATGTGCTAAACTGGGTAGTGCCCCCAGTTCAGTTCTCTCTCAGTCTCTGTATCTCTCTCTCTCTCTCTCTCTCTCTCTCTCTCTCTCTGTCAAAAACAATTAAAAAAAGAAGTATTAGAACCCTCCTGAATACAATTCATTTTTAAAGTTATAATAACATTAAAAAATATTATAAGTGGGTGACAGGTCCAGCTGTTGTTCACGAACAGCCTGAAAGGGGGAGCGAGGATTAAAAGACAGATAAACACAAAGATGGGATTGGGGGGTCTGCAAAATACAACTGCAGCCCCGAGTTTATTGAGCATCAGACTTATATAGAAAACGACTACATGCACATTCTAAAGCAGTGAGACAAATGATTAACCTGTGACGCTAACAACAATCATAGAGAATGCACAGTTTTAGTATGTTCAGTTGCTCAAGGAAGTCAAAACCCAAAACCAGATTTATGATCAACAACTGAGTACGTTCAGTTTCTGTCATTACTTGATTTATTTCTCTATTCATGACTGCGTGAGGAAAAAACATGTTGATCTCAAACCTTTCAACCAGTTAATGGGCAGTGAGCAGGAGACATGAAACTGGCTCACTTGTCCCATCTCTAAACCTGGTTAGGCCAGGGTCAAGCAGTGTATAAGCACCCTTTGCTTTCCACCTCCCCAAGCCTCCTGGCCATCCCCCACAAGTGGGCCACTATACATTTTATTCAAACTACTTAAAATTATTGATACTATATTATTTTACAAGTATGTAAGTTCTTACATGAAATTAAATATTAAATGTGACCGTCACAGTGTTCAATTTTAAAAGAAAGAAATATCAGGGGTGGTGGGATAACTCAGCAGATGAGTGCTTGCCTTACAATTGTGAAGTTCAGGGTTTGATTCCCAGCTCTGGCCCATGCAAACCCACATGCTGAATTGCAGTGCAACTGGTAACTGCTGAGACAGCTCGGTGGTGAAGGTTCTTGCCTCCCATTTGGGAGGCCCCTGGTTGGGTTTCTGCCCTGTATGTCCCCAAATCCACCTGTGTGGAATGAACAATGTCAAAACCAATGATGTATAACTATAGACACTCCTTTAGACACTCCCCCTTTCCTTCTCTCTTTCTCTCTCTCTCTCTCTCAAAACAATAAAATAAGTCTAAAAAGTGAGAGGGAGGGTAACTTGAAAAGTAGAGAAAAAAAGTTATAAATAGCTACCATGGCTACATGACCATTAGGAGAAATGAAAAGTATAAAAACTAGGCACTTTTTTCCTACTCTAATGTACATTTTTTTGTATATATTATCCAACTCCCCCTTTTTTTCCTCTTAATATGGTAAACCGACAATTCCAGATTTATGTTATAACACATCAAAATTAGATAGGAGCTAAACTAATATAACATTGAAATCACCTCAAATTAATGCAGTAGTTTATGGGATTTTTAGAAAAAGAGCATAAGTGTGTTTTATTTAGTATGAGAGGTAAGTGAGCTCTGTTCAGTGAAAACATTGGATATTCTCTATTGTTGTTGCTCAGAGATTTAAATGCAGCTTAAAGAGTATGAATAGACTCTGTGTTGATCTGGTTGCATAGCATCACCACTATGCAGATATATACATCACAGACAGGAAGATGGAAATGTGCTTACTATCCATTTCTCTGTGTGACTTGTACTGTGGCTTGTACAGAAATATACTACAAGATGTTCCCAATAGAATTGGAGGAAGAGAAGGTGAAACATTTTGTGATGGAGGAAGTAGCAGGCAGAATTTGAGCAAAGTTAAATTTTTTTGAAATCAGCAGCACTAATACAGCAGACAGCTAAAATTGGCAACGGTTCACTATTCAGTTGCTGAGATTTACTGAAGCTGCCAAAAACATAGCTGAAAAATCTCTAAGGTGGCAGTTTCTAATACGGCTGAGATTCACCATGGCTTGCAGGTGATCTTTTCTGAATCACCCATTTCTGACATTTGTGATTTAAGTTCCACTTGACTTACCAACAGTTTTGTTACCTGTAATTTCTTATGATAAACCTCTTACTAGGTTATACCTAGAGTATCTTCTGATCTCTGACTATATTCTCACTGCTGAAATGATTCATTCACATTAAAGTATTCATTAAAAAAATCAGTTTATTATATTTGAAATATGTATCAAGGAAACATAATGTAAATTATAAGAAGATACTACTACAACTTAAGTCTGACATTTCTAAGTGTAGAGTGAAATCCTGAAAAACAGAACTCTTACATATTGATATTTGGAGCATAAAACAATAAAAATAAATTAGAAAACATAAAGACCATTTAGAAAATTTGAAAGGATGCATTAATACAGCTCTAGCAACTTTACTCTTAATTACACACCCTAATAGCTGCACCTGTTTACATTGAACATGTACAGAAATGTTCATACTAGCATTTTTATTGTATTTAATAACTACATACAATTCATCTATCTCAAAAGGATGAATGATCAAATAATAGTGGTATATTACCATGTAAACCATACTAAAATGAAAATAAACTACACATACAAGTTACAAGAAGGGTGAATCATGGTAATCTAATATTAAGTAAAAGATGCAAGACACAAAGAAACACTAATATCAAGAGTCTATTTATGTAAACTTTTAAATAAAAAAATTGCTCTGCTTTTTTGGAGATGCTTGTATAAAGGGCAAAACTATAAAGAAGAGAAAAGAAATAAGAATCATAGAACTTTGGATAATAGTTGCATCAAGGATGACGAAAAAATTTTCTGTAACATGTGGCTTCTGGAGTCATGTAAATATGCTATTTTAGGCGAATGTGTGATTACATTGGATTGTGATTCATGATTTTTTTTTAATTATGTATATATGTGTGTGTTTATATAAGCAGACTTTATTCATGATAAAATATCACACTTTCAAGAAAAATTTCTTAAGAAAAAAAAACTAGAACAAAAACAAAGACAGTTAAAACAAAACAACAAAAAGCTCTCACAAAAACAACGCCCCTCCCCCACCCCACCCCACCCCCAAAAAAAGAAAGAAAAAAAGAAAAGTAAAAAAGTCAGCAGCATCTAGGAGTAGCAAGCTTAGGTTAGTTTTGGTAACCTCTGTGGAATCTGGGAAAGAAAATATCTACCCAGAAGGGCTCCTGGTAGCTAATAAGGCTCAAATTAAAAAAGCAGAACTTAGTAACTTTGTCTAAACAAGGGCCTTTCATGCAACCTCCAGTTCATTAAGAAGCGTGCACTGAATTGCCTGCTTGCACCGTGTTCTTGACATCTGAACCAGCCCTTATAAAGGAGCTCCTAATAAAGAAGTTCCTAGAATTATATTTCAACCAAAAGACTGAGGTTTTTCTTGTCCAATTGGAGCTGTGCAGCTTTATCCTCCTCAGCATCTATACCAAGAAATCAGGGTCTCCATTCTCACCAATGAGGACAGTGACTTTTGGACCAATCATACTATGAACATTAGAGTATCCATTTGCATGAGGATGGGCCAATCAGGGACCAGGGGATGGAACTTGTATAGAAGCCAGCTTTCCTCTGGCTCTGAGAGTATACTTTCTGGTCCTACTGAATACCGAAGACTGTGTTTCTGGCTAGAGCTGAAACACGGGAGACAAAACACTTACGAAGTCTTGCTGGACCAAAGCCAGAGCGGAGAAGAGCAAGCAGAGTGGAGCAGAGCTGTGTAGCCAGGGAGTGTTCTCGCTCCAGGTCCACCTTCCCAACTCACAGCCATGCTATTTCACAGCAATATTATCTCTTAGTTGAGCTATAACACTATTGAGATATTCTCACAATTGAGCTGTTTGTAATGAATCATTTTCTTCTTCACTGCATCCCAAATACGGGATACCTGTTAGTGTTGAATTGGTGCTAACACCATTGGTTGACAACTTAAAGCTGTAATAAGTCTTCAGAGATCATAATTCTGTATATAAGTTCTCAGAATATATTATTCTCAGAATGCAATAATAAAGTAGTTAATAACAGAACGATGGATCAGAATGCTCTCAATTATACCAGTTACTCATTTTGAAAATTATAGATTACTTAAAAGTCATATATACACTTGTGATTTTTAGCGTTTTAATATATTTATCTATGTAAGGTGCAAAACTAGTCATATCATGTTTCAATTTTTGTAAAATTTTGTATTCAACATTTATTCCAGTGTGCTAGATTTATTAGGTTATGTGTACATGGGTAGTTATAAGTTTTCCTTGGGGTACAAAATATGTTTTCTTAATCACATCAGCTGTCATATTTATAGTAAGTAAATTTAACTACTTTATAGTTATCAAGAATATCAATTCTTTAACTTGCTTAGTGATAAAAACATTCTGTTGTTTTTAATGAGAATAAAATTTTAATTATAGAGTTAGTCTCTCTTTCTCTCTTAATCTTTCTCATCCTCTTCAAGTACTGGCTAAAAAAGTTCTCTATTAGATTGCTTCAAAAAGAACAAAAATGTAAAGGAACTTATCAGTGTTGCATCTATTCTCTCTTTTGTAATGAAGCTTGAATTGCTTTAACTGTTGAGCTTAATAATTAAACTTACTATTTTAAAGCTTAAATTTACTAATTTTTATCTAACAGAATTATCTACAAAATAATATTTGATACTTTTCTGAAATTAAATGAAAACTTAGTCTATCATGATTTAATCTTGCTTCAAATAAAATCAGAAGCCATTGAAGACATTTAAGCAGAGTAGTGACAAAATCTAACTCATACATTATAAAGTGTTGGAACTGGAACACTTACAACTCATATATATTGACTCTATCCTTAATTCAACTAAAACTTCATGTTCAGTGTTAGCAAAAGCTCTTTTTTTAACTTCTTAAATCCTATATGGAAGCCAAACTTTATTCATTTTTAATTTCATCCCAATATAGTGGATCATGTTGATTTATCTCTAATTAAGTAATATTTGCATACTCATAACAGTTAAGTATGTATGTTGTAATTTGTCAAATGTTTTCCAGAGGGCAAGAAGCTATACTATTCTAGAATCTCTTGCAAATGAGATACAGATTCTTGAGTTTTGAGTGTATTGATTTGTTGTAACTTATTATTGTTAGATAAAAATTGTACTTAGCTAAATTAGGGATAGTAGAATCAAATGTTATTCAAAAATATGTTTCACAATTAAGCTTGATTCATTGAAAGAGTTATACCATCTAAAGCTTTTTTTAAGCCTTGAAAACAAAAATAATCTGCATAGGTTTTAAGGTAGTCAGTTCTTCATGTAAAATCTGTGTTTCATTGTTCTAATAAAAATTATTAGCTTCAAAATATTGGATTTTATCTGAGCTAATGTTCTTACCTTCCATTGATTTGTTCAAGTAATATAAACTTCGAGCATTTGTATCAGAACTGAAAATGAGGAAGAATCCCACTCAGCAGACATTTTTTTATTAATATTTGATGACTTTCAGGTTGAGTTTATGAAGACCTGTAATAAATTAATAAATAATTATAAATAAGTTTATAGTCTGAGCTCAAATGGATGAAGAAACCATCTAATTAGTGTTTTATGGAGTAACTGGTTTTTCAGCAACTTTTCACTTGAAATCTTCAAAGATGGAATGGCTTTATGTTCTCTGCACTCTTACATAGCACAGAAAATTGAAAAAAATCCCATTTTAAAAAGCTATCATAAATAGTAATTAAAAGACATTATAGATCATACTAAAAATTATTCACATCTTCTTGTACAAAGCAAAATTACCAACTAAAATATTTAAAAAGCAACCTAGTCTGTTTAAGTAGTTAGGACAGAAAATGTTTGGCAACCCTTCATCTAGCCAATCAACAAAACAATGACTCAAAGAGTGAATAGTAAGAGATGCAAGACCGCAGAGTAGATAAATGCAGTGCTTGCTTCATCCCGTGAACAAATAAAAATTACAGCTAAATTATAGACCAATCAAACTAAAAAACCATCTGAAAGTTAACTGAACAGAAGTTTTATAACCAAGAATATAACAAGAAAGCCACATTGAGATTAGTAGGAGGGACAGAGATAGAAAACAGACCCCAAATCTCTGTGTGTTGCTTGAAAATTAAGAAAGACATACTGGCTATAGAGGTTTTCACCAGAGTGAGGGACCCCAGCAACACACCAGGCTCCCCAGCCCAGAGAATGGTTGAGGAGCCCCCACAACATCTGGCTATGAAAAACAGTGGGGAGTCCACCCATCCAGGTGGCACAGAAGGCAGTTCAAAACCCAGACAACCTCTTAAAGAGTTCATGCACACACTCACATACTCAGAGGAACTCACCATGGGCTCCAGGGGAGTGACAGTGACTTAGGGGCATTGAAGCCGTACAGGAGCAGACTGAGGGGTGTGGGTTTGGAGCAAGGGCTCCAGGAAGGTCCCCATTTGTTCTGTGTGAGATCCTTTTCCTATGCAGCAGGCAGGAGGGCTCCACTTTTTCTGTTTTGAGCCACCCACACCTCATGCCCAAGACCAAATCTAATTCTGAATTGTTATGGTGAGCTCCATCCTGATGAATCAATAAGACCCTACCACGCTGTACCACATCCGGCTTTACCAGTGTCTGAAACTTATAGGAGTTAGCAGCTGGCAGCAAGTATCAGGGTGTCCTGACCATTTGTAGAGCTACCCAGACCCAGCACTGGTAGCAGCCATGCTCCATTAGCACATGGTTTCTTCCATGGGCCTTCAGGTTCAGCATAGGCAGTTACCAACCATGGATCACATTATAGTTCAATCCAGGTAGTTCCTGGCTGAATACAGATAATGGCTGACCTGGGCCTGTACGAAAGTCCCTCTCAAAAGGTCCCACCACCAATATATTTTAAGGTTGGCTTTAGGCTACAGCAGAGCACCACCCAATTATCTTCACAAGTGGCACACACAGAGTGGTCTCAATAAGCACTGGAGTCCACTGAGGCAAATCATGTTCCATGGGTTAAGCTCTTCATACAGTAAGTAGCCCAGAAGCTGTGGACTTGGGCAGATCAACCTGAGTATCAATCCCACCTACTGATTTGCCCATACCAAGACACATTTTAATCAACATGACAAAGGTTAAAGACAAAGAGAATTTTAAAGGCAGCAAAAAAAAAAAAAGACAACTAATAATTTATAGGGGAGCTCCCATTAAATTGTCAGCTGATTTCTCAAAAGAAACTTTGCTGGCCCAAAGAAATCTACATAAATCATTCAAAGTGATAAAAAGCAAAGAACTACAACCAAGATTGTAGCTCCACTACCTAACCAGGCTATCATTTAACGTAAAATTAAAAAAAAGATTAAAAAAAACTCCCCAGACAAAAATAACTAAAGGAGTTCATCACCACAAAATCAGAATTACAAAAAAATGTAGTGGGACTCTTTTTAAACATGAAATAAACTCAAAATTATGAATAATAAAATGACAATAACTATATACCTATTAACAATTACTTTCAATGTAAATGGATTAGGGGAAGCTGAGATGGCTCAGCAGGTTAAGCACTCACTTTGCAGCCCCTGAGCCCGAGGATCGAATCCCAGAACCTAAGGATCGACTCCCGGCCCGGCCCAGGCAGACCCATATGCTGAACTTGGGATGTGCCCCAGTTCAGTTCTTGCCGGGACCTAGGCAGGAGGCTCCCAGCCCAGTTCCTGCCCTGCGCAGCCCTGTACCCACCTGTAGAGTAAAACTATATGGAAAACTAACGCTGTCAACTATGGAGACTGCTCTGGGCCCTCCCCCTTCTCTCTGTCTCTCTTTGTTTGTCTCTCTCTCTCTATGTCAAAAACAATAAAAATAAATCTTTGAAAAAATTTAAATGGATTAAATTCTCCAATTAAAAACACAGGGTGGCTGCATGGATAAGAATACAAAAGCCTGGCATATGCTGCCTACAAAAGACACATATAGCCTGAGAATAAAGGAATGGGAAAATTATTTCATGGAAATGGTAACAAAAAACAAACAAACAAAAACTGGGGTAGTAATACATATACCAGATAATAGAATTTAAAGCAAAGGTTATAACATCAAAGAAGAACACAATAGGACCGCTTTTGGGTATTTATCCAAAAGAACCCAAAACATTATTTTGAGGGGATGTGTACATTCATATGTTTATTATATCATCATTTACAATAGCCAAAAATGTGGAGGCAACCTGAGTGTTGGTCAATGGATGAATAGATAAAGAAGAAGTGGTAAATATATATATATATATATATATATATATATATATATATATATATTGCTTAGCCAAGGAAGGGAATGGGTTCCTGCCATTTGCGAAAGCATAAATGAATGTGAAAGATATTGTGTTAAGTGGAGTATGTCAGAAAAAGAAAGACAGAAGCAATGTGATTTCGCTTATACATAAAATTTAAGAATAAAATAAACAAATGAAAAACAAACTCGTAAATACAAAGAACAGCTTGACAATTGTCAGATGGCAGTAGGATTGGGTGGGTGGGTAGTGATGCAGAAGAGATTAAGTACAAATTGGTTGTTACAAATTTGTCATAAGGATGTAGAATATAGCATTAGGACTATAGTCAATAACATTATAATAACTATGTATGGTCTCAGATGGGTACCAGATTCAGGGTGATAGGTAGGGGGGTTTGGGGAAAAGAGTGAAAGGGTGATGGGATTAAGAAGTACAGATTGGTAATTACAAAATAGTCTTGGGGATGTAAAGTAAAGCATAAAAATTATAGTCAACAATATGGCAATAACTATGTATAGTGCCAAGTGAGTACTAGACTAGACAAGGGGATCACTTTTTAAATTATACAAATATCTAAGCACTATGGTGTACAACTGAAATTTATATAAAATAATACTGAATGTCACCTATAATAAATAATTTTAAAAGGGGGCTGGGAATATTAAGGACAATAATTGCTCCATATGTTTTGGTATAAAACAAATAAATCATAATGTACAGCATTGGAAATATAATCAATAATATGAAGACTGTTGTAAAGTATCCAGCAATGTAAACTTTCTCATTATATTGACAATGGCTTGAGTTTTTCCAGACAGTCTTCATATTGTGATAGCATGGTATAGTGTCAGAAGGTTGCTGGACCTATGATTACAGCCTTTCCACTGTACAGATGCAATATACACATGAATAAATAACCCTAAGGGTGTAGATAACAGTAAATTTTAGTAAAATATTTAGGAAATGATGAGTTTTGAGTATTTGTACTTTTAATTTAAATATATTTTATTATAACTGTATAATTTTACTTATAAAAACATCTATGTTAAACAACAAGAACAAAAAATTCCTGAGAGCTTAACTAGGCTCTTGCAAACCTATGCAGGCTGGCTCTAGCATATTATATTCATTCTTTTATTTATCCATATATCTTTCTATCCATCCATTTATGTCATTATTCAACTAAACATCAACTTGAGGAGGCTTCTTTTTATATCCAGCCCTTAAAGGACCCATTTTGCCTTTTGTACAGAATCTAAAATTCAAATTGAATGAGGTTGAGAAACAGGGTTTTTATGTGATATAATTTTTAAAAATATAGTCAGAGAAATTTTTTGTAAATCAGTGCCCGTTAAGCAATATTATTATATATTGATGCTAAGACCATATAATAGGAATTTACTCTATAAAGAATTTTGTAATATCTTTTTATTTACTTAACCACATCTGACAAAACAAAAATAAAAT
The DNA here is from genome assembly GCA_004027555.1 of Craseonycteris thonglongyai. Classification (NCBI taxonomy): domain Eukaryota; kingdom Metazoa; phylum Chordata; class Mammalia; order Chiroptera; family Craseonycteridae; genus Craseonycteris; species Craseonycteris thonglongyai. The sequence goes on from PVKE010034450.1 coordinate 15,408, forward strand.
TAAAGTCACAAAAATATATATATTTTTTAGAAAAAGAAACAATGTTCTCTAATGTAAGAGATAAGCACAAGGACAAAAATAAAGTTTTTGTAAAATGTTATAAATATATACACATAAATGTTTCTAATTTGGTATAAAACATCAGTTTATATTCTACAAATAGGTTTTACTTTTATATTGCTTTTGATAATACTTTAATCATTAGGAAAATGTTTATTGCTAAGAAAGTTTAGAATTCTGCTCTCAAATATAAAAATAAGCACATTTTAAAAATCAACTTTGGTAAATGAGTATCATGTTGCTTATTACCAGTTACATAAAGATTCATCTAATTTAGTACAAATGTTAAATCTTTTACAGTCAGGGTTGTCCAGTCTTTTGGCCTCCCTGGCCACATTGGAAGAATTGTTTTGGGCCACACATAAATTACACTAACACTGACGATAGCTGATGAGCTAAAAAAAAAAAAAAATCACAAAAAATTTTATGTTTTAAGAAAGTTCACAGATTTGTGTTGGGCCACATTCAAAGCTGTCCTAGGCTGCATGAAGCCTGCAGGCCATGGTTTGGACAAGCTTCTTCTACACAATACTTTCTTCCCAGTACAAATACCTGTAGCTCCCTCTATCTTTTGTGTGTGTGTGTGTGTCAGTTTCAGACTGTTAAAAGACAAGAAAGTATGAGAGTTTACTTATATTTATGATTACCCCCTCATATTTTTAGTTTCACATTATGGGGTTTCAGTTAACCATGGTCAATTACAGCCCCAAAATATTAAATAGTAAGTTCAGAAAAAAAAAAAGGAATTAGACGTTTTAAATTGTGTGCCATTTTGAATAGCATGTTAAAATCTTATTTGTCCCACTTCATATTGCCTGATGAGGAGATTCAACCCTTTGTCTAACATAGACACACAGCATATGCCACCCACTCATTAACCACTTAGTAGCTGTGTTGATTATCAGAGAGAGAGAGAGAGACAAAGACTACATTCACACAACTTTTATTGCAGAGTATTATAATTATTATCAATTATTTTGTTAACCCTTCACTGTTCTTAATTTATAAATTAAATTTTATTATAAGTATGTACTGGAGAAATAAATACTCATATATAGGGATTTGGTACTATCAGTGGTTTTAGCCATTCACTGACAGTCTTGTAGCACATTCTCCATGAATAAAGTGGGACTACTGTGCCTCCTGAATTTAGTGCTAGGTATCATCTTAGTGTATATTCTTTGGAAGAAGGATATGACTTCAAGGCAAAAAATTCTACATTATCAATGAAACAACTATTATAGATTAAAAAAACTTTTTGTATTAGAATAAAGAGTGTTTTAATGATAAAATATGAAACAGCATTTTATTTACTATTATAGAAAATACTTTGGGGGATCTAAAAATTGAAGATCTTGTTGATCAGTGACCATTGTGTGAGGGGCGACCCCAAAAAATGGAATTAACATCTGAAGGACAGGCCCCTTGTAGTGTAGGCTTTCTCCACTAGAAATTCATTTGCATCAGTGTACTACGGGGGTTCCCAACCTTTTTATACCCGAGGGCGCATTCTAAAATATCGGTAGGGCGGTGGGCACCAGCTATTTCTAAGGATATTTATTATTGAACAAGAATAAAACATAATAAAAATAATTTTAAAATAATAATTTTTTTGTATAAATTATATACACACAAAGAAACATATACAAAACATAATACAAAGTAAATAAAAAACACATGTATAATAAAATCATTTAAATAAACATAAAAGAAAACATAAATAAAACCAATCTGTCAGTGTGATCTTTGGCATTGCATTTCATTGGCCAGTGCCTCGTAATTAGGAGAGTATGACGACAACCCTGTTAGCAAACAATTATTAAGATGCTCATCGGTAAGTCGAGATCTATATCGTGATTTTATTAAATTCATGTTTGAAAACAAAGATTCGCATAAATACGTTGACCCGAAAAACAATTTG
>PVKE010034451.1:0-17383 GCA_004027555.1 Craseonycteris thonglongyai
TCTCTCTCTCTCTCTCTCTCTCTCTCTCTCTCTCTCTCTCTCTCTCTCTCTCTCTGTCAAAAACAATAACTTAAAAAAACAAAACAAAACTATACCTTAAAAAATAAATAAATACATAAAAAATAAAGAAGCCCACATTCAAAAGTACTGGAGTTAAAACTTCATGGGAAGCTGGGATGGCTCAGCAGGTTAAGTGGTTGCTTTGCAGCCCTGGGGATTGAGGATCAAATCTCAGCCTCAGCCCTTGTGGACCCATATGCTGAACTGGGGTGTGCTTCCCATGCAGGAGGCCCCCAGTTCAGTTTTTGACCCCCTGGTTTGACTGGGGACACAATACAACCCATAACAATGTGGTAAAGACAGGTTAAGTCATAATGAGAGTCATTCTGGCTGAGCTCAGCTTTTAGAATCTACTCTATCATAAGGAATTGATTTCTGAACTTATAAAAACTGACTTTATTTGTTAGAGATGTGGGTTTTAGAAATTTTCTGGGAGAATTCTGGGCATGAGGAATAACTAAGGGTTATTAAAAGATAATGAAACAAAAAAAATGGCCAAGAGTCAGCCACTAACTAATTTATACCATAGGAACCCCAGTCAATTTTTATTTGAAAATAATGCATATAAAAGTAACTATCAGTTTGCCCAGAACAGGAATGGCTGTTTAGCTTTCTTTAACTTTATTTTCACCTTTTATATTCTCTCTTCTAAGTCTCAGAATTCTAAATTGAGCCATAATTAACATCTCTTGAAAATCTTTATTTATAGTGAGTAATACTTGTACATAATGTGTTGTCATATAAGAAGTATTGTCATGTTTTTATTTGAGTTCAGGAAACTTTTAGCCTTGCTTATAGAATAAAAAGTTGTTTTCTTGGAAAACACCAGTCACCTTTAACTAGATTACAATTTTCTCTCACTAGACTACCATGCAATTCTCAATAATGGTGTAGGTTTGTATGTACTCACTTAGGGAGGTGAACACGCTATATATTAAGGAGGAGAAAGTACCTAAATGACTACATTTGTGAAAAGAAAATGTTTTATATATATTTTTGCATATAAGTGAAGAAATGGATAGACAAATAGCTAGGTAGTTGGGAACAGGCATAAAAACAGTCCAAGAGGCTATACACTAAAATGTTAGTCATGCTCATCTCTGAGGGATGTGTTTATGGGTGACTTTTGACTTGCCACTTTACAGCTCACCAAGATTTTATGGACATTTTTTTGAACTAACATGTACTTTTATCTTCCAACAAAACAAACAAGGAAGTTTTTTTTATATGTGATGGAGGTTGAAAGCCCTGTCTCAGAAGTTCCTGTCGAGTCAGCCAGCTGGCGGCCTCCCCTGCAGTGGCAGCTTGTCCTGGAATTGGTGTCCTCAGTGGAGGCTGGAGGGTAGGGCTTTGCAGGGTCTTTAATCAACAAGTGATCTGAGCCGAGAGCCCAAGGCCAGGCAGAGGAGAACACAGACCTTCACTGGTTCAGAGCGTAGGGTGCCTCCACCCACACCCACACACACACACACCGGGCCTTCATGCGTGTGCTCAATAGGAAGGATTTCAGGGGACAGTTTGCTCCAGATTGGCAGTGAGAGACTCAGAAACCCCCAAATCTGGATTTAATCAGAATGTGCCTCGGGATGAGGGGGCCACTGGGCTGCTCGGTAAGAATCCAGAGAGACACCAGTGTCCACTGCCTGTGTCCTCCACAGTGGTCTTAAGCGGGTGGAGGAGCCCTTTTTCTTTCCTTTCCTTTTTTTTTTCTTTTTGTCTTTAAATCTTTGTTTTGCTCCTTTTCTTTCCTCTTTAGTTTTTTAATAGAGAATAATCTCATGTTAGTGCCTTGGGCACCAGCTTGGATCCAAAACTATTGTCTCTGCTCCCACGATTGTGTCACAGTGTCTGTCATTTAATAATGGATGAGAAAAATTTTCTCAAGCTACTCCAGTCTTTAGAAAATAGCTGCCAACGCTCATAAGCCACTTCCTCCGCCCCTTGCAATAATTACCGGAGGATATGGTCCCAGGTTTAGTAAGAAAACAGTTGTCAGATAGATGGTATTGCTGACATACAGGCTCCAAGATGTATTTAGCTAAAAAGAGAGACTTGGCATTTTACATTTATTTGACTTGCTCATGATGGTGTCTTTTCTCACTTTGGTAAGAAATCTCAAGGCATGAAGCCAAAGTATAAAAAAATAGAACACTTTCTTTAAAATGTAGACCTTCTTAAATGCTACTACATTGGGTAATTTAGGTAAGAACAGTATTAGGGTTTCTGTATGAGACTTATGTGTCTGTGTATGTGTTTATTTGTACCTTTATGTTCTTTGTCCCCAAGTTTGACATGTTTACCTCCACTTCCCTCTAGTTACACTGCACACAGCAGGTGGGCCTACTTGCTTTCTCTCAATGCACTGTGTACTTTGACTCTACTGTGCATTGCCCTCTGTGAATTATGTCCCCTTTCCACCCCATCAAACAGCACACAAATAACACACATACAGCATACACGTTTCTCTTCTGCTTTTGTCCTGAGGGAATCCAACTCATCTTTCAAAGCCCAATCCACGTTGGGAGACATGGAACCGGTCACTTGGCTTTTTTGCTTGAGTCTCTTCTTCAAGTGGATCATAACAGCCCTGCCTTCTAGAACTGTGGTGGGAATAAATGAAAATACATGTCAGCACCCTTTTAATACTGGTCTTATTCCTTTTTCCTTCTCAATAGCCTTCTGGTAGAGGTTTGTACAAACTCTGTGGAAGTGTTTATATCACCATCTGCCTCAAGTAGTTGACAGTAGCTACACGATTTGGGGCTTCTTGAGGACAGGAATCAGATCTTATTTGTATTCTATCCATGTGTGTAATGTAGTGCATGTTGTTTCTCATCATATAAATTCAGTGGTTTTGTTTAAAAAAAAATCTTAAATTTTTTTCAATCACGTGTAAATTTTTCAAGTGACAGCCATGTTTTTAGGGAATGTTTTCTTTTAAAAAATGTAATTAGAAGATTGGACACACCACTAACAACAGTTAATCACATTAATAGGTCAATGCAGGAAGTAGAATAGGAAGGACCAGGCTGCAGTAACACAAACATAGGGTCACTGAATCTGTTGGCATGGGTTGAATGCTAGGTTAAGATTCATTCCCCTTCCCTGTGTGGGAATTGTTGAGTCAGCAGGAATATGTAGGCAGTGAGAAGAGAAGACCTTTCCTCTTCCTGAGAGAAGGTTTGAGCCTCATTCCTATGTTTATATACAAGCAAAAGCAGTTTTCAAAATCTGGATATTCTTCATGTATCTACAGTATACATTTATTTAATCAATGCAGTTGTAGGATGGGTTTTTATGCTCAAATATTACAAGTTTTGCATAGAATATATATACTTCCTAACATTAAAAAAAAACCGAAAACTAATCCCCTTCATGAGAGAATGCACATTGTGTAACACACACACACACACACACACACACACACACATTTCATCACTTCTGAAACAGATATAAAAACGGCAGTAGAATTTTTTTGTGTGTGAGCATCTGATTTCTGATAAATCTGATTCAATAAAAACCCTAAACTTTCAAAATAGGTTTAAGATTATATTAAAAATAACCCAAAAACTAAATTGGTAGAAACTGTTCACACAAAGTAGTGCGCTATGCAGTATAGGACTGAGCTCAGATCTGCTTGCCTCAAATGCATGGGCATCATACTGCCTCTATAGAAGTAACACCTAGAATTAAAGGCTCTCAGCAGACGGAGAAACCCAAACAAGAAATAATTATAATTAGACACAGAAGTATGTAATATGTGGTAAAGGAGTTCCTGTGAAGAATGGTTAAATTTTGTTGCCTTGAAATTTAACTCTCTCAATAGTTTATATATAGCTGATGTCAGAGTGATAACAAAAACAAAATGGTGAAGAAGATACCTATTCATGTGTGGAAATAACTAGGTGCAGGTGAAATACAATACTCTTGAGTAGCTACATTTAAAAGTCTTATTTGTAATAAAAAATATTACTGACTCAAGGAAGCAGATACAACTTCATAGGTGTCTCTAAGATTTTGCGGAATGCAATGTTTTGTGGTACACTGCAGTGTTACATGATTCGAATGAAGAGGTGGAGCAAGGCACTTATGTCACAAAAATTTATACTAGCATGGAAACCTATAGATGTGTAGAGGTTGATGCCCTGAAGAGCTTCATGTAAAGAGGCTCCAGCAGTATATTGTGGGAGCGTACAGTGCTTAGGAGGCCATCAACAGCTCCCTGGAAATGATTGTTGAAGGCACAATCTTCCTGCTGGTAGAAAAGGATATTGTGTTGGTGAACAAATCCCAGGAGGGGCACAGGGGCACAATGTAGGGGTTATGCTGGACTGTACCTAGCCATCGTCTTTGGCCAGATCTTTTTAAGTGAAGACAGAATATGTGAAATATTGACTTGCCTTCCTGAAAGTTATCTCTTAGGATTTCAAGGAACTGCTCATTTAAACTCAGATATATACAAAAGACAAGTGGAAACAAGAAGGAACCCTGAGAGAAAGTGATTCTGCAGGCTGGAGCTAGCAATGGGCACAGATGACCATGCTCAACATAGTCTGTAGTCATAAGGAAGCAAGCATGTAAAACTATTAGGGAAATCTGATTCAGATGAACAATACCCCAAGATACCCTGAGAAGCTACATGCGAGGCTGCCTAATAGATAATAATAATGCCCTAGGAATTTTAAAAACAGGAGTTAGGAACTTTTTAAAAATAGGAACGAAACCAAATCCTGAATCTGTTAGTCACTGAGCTTTGATGTTTCTTGGAAGTGTCTAAAAGGCACACAAGTGTATAAACAGGTGGTTTATGGAGAACCACAAGTCAGCATTCTGTTTTCTAGGAATAAGTGATGTCATGTCAAACTAATCATCTGAACCACATTTCTGCTTCTATTTTTAATTGAGTTGCTAAGCTCACATAATAAAGTAATGCAAAACCTTTGATAAGTGTTCACTGTCCACTTAAGTTTATGATACTTCTCTGCTGGAGTAACCAGATGCCAGGTAGGGTGATGAATGGACTAGTACCAGTCCTGTGATGGGCATGCAGAGATTTGAGAAGAAACCTATGTAGGGCAATGTTCTGTGCAGTATCTTCATCAATGAGTTAGGAATGAATATAACTTGGTGATGAAATGTCTTCACAACATAAAGCTATTAGGAATATCCAACACATTAGAGGTTATAACCTGGATTTAGGAGAGCTTTGATCAATTAGAAACAGCTCAAACATAAAAAGATGAAATTTCTTCAAAGCAAAAATTAAGTTTCATTCTGAGTTTCAAAAGCATAATTGTATATATACAGGATGGGGAGGTATAACATGATAGTAAAACATGGAAGAAGATTTACGGATTTTAGGTGATTACAATTTCATGTACATCACTAGGTATGGCTACCTAAAAGCAATAGCATTTTGGCTGCATCAATGGAAGTGTATATTGTTCAAAACCAGATAGCTATTCTACTCCCATCTGGTCAGACCACACAGGGTCTGATCTATGATGTTCTGGGTGCCATGGTGTAAACGGGACATTCTTTTAGGAGAAAAATGGAAGTGGAAGGAAGGGCAAAAGGGCTGAGAATGGAGGACTTCAGAAAGGTGTAGTAGCTGTTAATAGATGGTTGAAGAGTGTTACATACAGAAACATAACTAGGCCCCTCAATGAGTGGAAATGTCAAAGAGGCAGATTTTACCATGCTATGAGGAAGAGCAAGCTATGTCGAAAGTCTTGTCACTAGAAAGGGGTGAAGCAGTAATGGGATTCTCAGGAACATCATAGAGGGGATTCCTGTGTTAGATTGAGACAGACAAAATACAAACACCAAACATTTGATTGCCTACCTACCTTGAATTCAGCATTTTGCTAAATCCTGGAGCCTAAGATGACTTCTGGTTCTGAATTTTGTTATTGTAAATGAGCCATGAATGTATGGTGAGGATGAAATGGTTCAGGAGGACTTGAACATTTTGCTGATGTTCTTATCTAGTCTTGCACTGTCCAGCATGGGTAGCCACCCGCTAGCCACATGTGGCTCTTTAGCACTTGAAATATGGCAAGTCCAAACTGAAACGAGCTGTAAGAATAAAACACACGTCTGATTTAAAATCATTAGAATGAACTTTTTATACTGATGACGTATTGAAATAATGTTTTGGATATATTGGGTTAAATAAATATAACTAATTTTACTTGTTTCATTTTACTTTTTTAAATGTGGCTACCAGAAAGTTTAAAATTACTTTTGTGGCTTGTGTTATGCTTCTCTGGGAAGTACTGCTCATGAATTTGGTTTTAGAGCCAACCTAACTTATAAATGTTTGATATTTTTTCTTCTTTTGTTTGTAGACCTGAGAAGATGGCTAAACTACCAGTGATTTTGGGCAATCTAGACATTACAATTGATAATGTTTCCTCAGACTTTCCTAGTAAGTTATAAGTTCTATATAATAAAGAAACAGATTTTTTTTATTTTTACTTCAATTTGTTTGTTTTTAATTTTTCAGATTATGTCAATTCATCATACATTCCCATGAAGCAATTTGAAATCTGTACTAAAACACCAATCACATTTGAAGTAGAAGAATTTGTGCCCTGCATTCCAAAACACACTCAGCCTTACACCATCTACAATAATCACCTTTATGTTTATCCTAAGTACTTGAAATATGACAGTCAAAAGTCTTTTGCCAAGGTGAGTGTAAAGATTGAGGTTTCATTTTTGATAACAAACTCTCTTAGCTTTTGTCTTTTCATGTTCTTTTATAAATATTTACATATCTTGGCTTTTTGTTTTCTTTTCCTTTTTTATTTAAATATTGCTGCAGGCCAGAAATATTGCTATTTGCATTGAATTCAAAGATTCAGATGAGGAAGACTCTCAGCCTTTGAAGGTTTGTTTTTTTACATATGTTTGCATTTTCATATTTTAAACATGCAATTGCATAATATTGCACAACTAGGGAATTTAAAACATTTTTATTGGCACAAACACAAAAATACTGTGCCATCACAGTCTATAACCACATGTGCTGAACCTTGGAGAATATGGAATAATTGAATTCTTGCTTCCAATTGACTATTTCTGTTTTGTTCTGCTTCTTAGGGATGACGGTTTCTTATGCATGTTCAGTTCAGTAAACATATCGTGCACCTACTATTAGCCAGGCATTGTGTGGGTGCTAAGAATTATATTAGTAACCTTGATAATAGAAAAAGTAATAGTAGATTGACATTTATGAAGTGTTTATTATAGTATGGTAGTAGTAGTGTAGTAGATTACTGGTGATGCATATTGAGTGCTTATTATATTCCAGGTTCTCCTCTTAGAGCCTTATAATTATTAACCTCCTTTTACTTCCCATAACAGTCTTTTGAGTCAGGTACCATCATTATCTGCATCTTTTTAGATGGTGAGACTAATGCACAAAATTTAAACTGTTCAGGGTCACACATTAATGCAACCAGTGTTCAAACCCAGGCAGTCTAGCTCCAGAGTCCAAATTCCTTACTATAACTATGTGAAAATGACTTACCAAAAAAGGGAGGGAGACAAGTAATGTAGTTTTTGCCCTCCAGAAATTCACAACTTAGTGGGAAAGATAGTCATGAAAAAATACCTCCTGGAACATGGAAGGTGCTAAAATGTTTTTATTTATTTATTTTTTTTAGGCACAACTGAATAGTCAGTATAGAAACATACTGAAGGGGCACAGAGGAAGGAGTTAATCATTTCTTGAACGATACATGAGAATTAGCTTGGTGCACATATAAAGGCTGGGACAGAGGGGTTGCACGAGCAGAGACACAGAAGTGTGAAAGGGAATAGTGAGCAAGCACTTGTCTAGAGCTCCAACATGGAGGGTGGGAGGGGGTGTGGGGGGAGGCTGGGAGGTGGTGTGGGGGGAGGCTGGGAGGTGAGCTGGAGGGTGGGATGGGCCCAGGAGTAAGGGGGCTTGTGGGTCTGGAGTCTCATAGGCAGTAGAAATCCAGAGATGATTAAGTTTATGCTATACGAATGTTGCTTACAACATATCTGGGACAGTGTCTTACTCTATTAATTGAATGTCGTTACTTTCTTTTGCTAACTCTCATTTTAGTGCATTTATGGCAGACCCGGTGGGCCAGTGTTCACAAGAAGCGCCTTTGCTACAGTTTTACACCATCACCAAAACCCAGAATTTTATGATGAGGTAAGGTTTTCAAGGGAAAACCCAGTGTAACCAGTTTTAAGGAAACGTAAAGTTCTTTGCTTAGGAAAGCAAAACTCAAGAGAAGCTACATATTATACTAAAGTTGCGCTGATATAAATAGATGTGAAATATTTATTTTGCATAATTTTTTTCTAATTATAAAAGTACATATTTATTGTAAAAAATAAAACCTTGGAAAATGCAGATAACACAGGGAAAGAGAGGCAAAATCCCTTATCACTACCACAATTAATATTCTGATATTTCTTTCAAATTCATATTTCAGTATAGTTATGTTTGTTGGACCTGAGAATTCGTCCTTTCTTATTACTGAGTTACCATATGTAAAATTATAATATAGTTCATTAAAACTACCATATGAATCTATTTTCTATTCTGGTCTTTTATCATGCTGTAGCTGTGTTAAATTAATAGAATGGTTTCTCTCATGTGTTTTTAAATTTCTTCTAGAGTTGAAATATCAAATCTCCTACTTTTTGTCAGTTCATGCCACTATAACAAAATACCACAGATTGGGTGGCTTATAAACAGCACATATTTATTACTTATAGTTCTGGAGGCTCGAAGTCTGAGATCAGGGTGCCAGCAAGGTCACATGAGGGCCACCTCTAAGGTTGCAGATTCTCAGTTGTATGCTCACATGATGGGAAGGTCTAGGAAGCTCTATAGGATTTTTTATAAGAGCACTAATTCCATTCATGAAGGCTCCACCCTCATGACCTAATCACCTCCAAAGGCCCCACCTACTAAAAATATTATCACCTTTGCTGGTTAGAATTTCAACATATGAATTGTGGGGGGTGGGGGGGGGCACATACATTCGTACCATAATATTCTAACAGTGTATTAAGGATTCGTTTCTTCCTTATCACAATTTATATTCTCAGATTTCTTTCACTGCAAATATTACTATCAGTTTGGAGACCAAATGCATGTTTATACATTAGGTAGCTTCTTTCATCAAGAAATGTTGTTGTTTTGGAATATTAGAAAAATTATTATTTTTGTCTCCCTTGCAGATTAAAATAGAATTGCCCACCCAGCTACATGAAAAGCACCACTTGTTGTTCACGTTCTTCCATGTCAGCTGTGATAATTCAAGTAAAGGAAGCACAAAGAAGAAAGATGTTGTTGAAACACAAGGTTTGAAATTTCATCATTCCTTTTATTGTGTAACTTACACATTTGTTTTCTAAATTTTATTTTGATTGTGAATTGGCATCCTTTTGCAAAGGAATTTTCAGATGATGTTTGTGAAGGTAGCATGCCTGGCTTGTATACGTGAATGTTTTACAAAGGGTAATTTTAGAATTCTAATCCCAAAGCAGTCAATGTACATTGTAGACAGTGTTCTATACAGACTATATTCAGGGCCTTTTCAGTTTCTAACCCTGATTAATATCGACAGTTCTTAAGAATCAGGCAATTTAGTAACATTGTCAAAATTCCTTTCGTATAGACTTACAATGAATTTTTTCATTCTTTGTTTCAACAGTTGGATATTCCTGGCTTCCTCTCCTGAAAGATGGCCGGGTGGTGACTAATGAGCAGCACATTCCGGTCTCAGCTAATCTCCCGTCTGGCTACCTTGGCTATCAAGAGCTTGGGATGGGCAGGGTATAAGATTTTAAGATTCGTTTATCCCAGTTCCTTCGGAAAGCATTAGGGATCAACTGAAACGAAAGCACAGAAATGCACACAGTATTTTTTTCAGTCCCAGTATTTTGGTTTTTGTTATTTACTTTCAAGTAAACTTACGTCATTGCAAGGCAGTGCTATCAGCAGTATCACAATCGCGAATTATAGTTTAGGCAGTTTAGTGTAAGCCCAGGAGTGGTAGTGCCTCTGTAGGGAAGTGGAGACTTGGAGATATTGGATGAGGTAGAAAACCTCTGCTAACGAGCCATGCTCAAGTTAAAGATGCCTCTTAGGGTCATGCGCATGATTAGCGATCATCTTCCAGCTTAATGTAAATCTAGTGAGCAAATTGCTCACCCACATGGTAGCCCATTCTCATACCTTTCTGACTCATTAGAGCCTCAATTGTCTCAGATTTCTCCATGTGGTCTGTTGGTTTTGCATTCTTTTTAGCTATCTTAGATTTTATAGACTTCAGTTTTATGGCATACTTGGATAAGATGTTTCATTTCATTTTGAATGGCTTTTAATGTTTCTCTGTATTTAAATAGTGCCAAATTTGAGGCCATGTTATGGACAAATAGTTAAAATATTCCAAAATAAGGGTAAGCCATATAATATTCAGTTATAATTCCTCGTCTGAAGATGAGAAAAATGGCGTTTCAGAAATGAAAATAAGCATAAACAGATGATTGACCTTTTGTCTGTGCCAGGAGTATTTTCTGTCTTATTTGCTTTATCTGGTGCCTTCTGCTATCACCTCCAGAATCCTGAACTCAAGTTTGGTTAAATCATTGGTGAAATAGGATTCTTTCCCTCTCAAATAGACAGTAATTCTTCCAGCTGCAACGAAACAGAAAAGATAACTTAGAAAATCTAATAAGAACAACATTATATAATTCTTGGAGGAAGAAAGTGGGTAGAAATTAGTGTTGGTTGCATTCTTACTGTGAGCCAGACAAGTCTTATCAAGTACTGAAGCTGTTTGGGTCTTCCGCATGTCATCAGTAACTCATTCAAGATGGGTGGGAAGTCAAGATCACTGATCTGTTGGGATGTTTTTTCCCTCCATGTTTTTCAGCATTGTGGTCCAGAAATTAAATGGGTAGATGGAAGCAAGCCACTGCTGAAAGTTTCAACTCATCTGGTTTCCACGGTGTATACTCAGGTACATGTTGTTCCATTAAAACTAGCAGTAATTGCTCTGCAAATGAGTTTATATGATTTTTTAGGGGGAAAAAAATCTTAATTGATATGTTATATGGATATATTTTTATTCTGTGGGTCCTCTTATGAAAATAGGAAGTACATATTAGATGCATATGTACTGCAATAAATGCATAGTAAAAGTAATATTTCCCAAGAGTTTTCTTCTTTTGTTGGAGAATTGTTGAAACCTTTTCTTAAATTTATTGTTATTTTTATCTCTTTGATGTTTTTATTTTTATGTGATCAGTTTCAGTCTGACTAAAACACCTCTATTTCCACAGCAGATATACTAATAAGTTTTCTTTTCTTCTCTCCCCCCCACTCCCCCGTCCCCCCAGGATCAACATTTACATAATTTTTTCCAGTACTGTCAGAAAACTGAATCCGGAGCCCAAGCCTTAGGGAATGAACTTGTAAAATACCTTAAGGTATCAGATGCTTTCTTAGTAACCACTTTTTAATAAGTTTGGAGTTGGTTGTGTTTTCTATTTGGTGGAGAGTGTTGTTCTTATCCCTTGGAAGCATTCTAAGGATGCTCTTAGCTATTAATAGATGCTCGCACATCAGTAGTTTCTATATGGTTTTAGATAGTGGCAAGAAGGGATTCAGTTCTTCCTGCTTTTATCCTAGTCCCATGAGTACTTTTCTCAGGCTGGACCTAAAACACATTGTTCCCTACATAGGAAACCACTCGCTTATATAGGCTCTCTGTGTTGAGTGCTCACTGAGCATGAAGCACAGTAATAGGCACATAAGAAGCAGTGACTTTAGTCCCACCATTAAGGAACTTCTAGTTCATTGTAGGAGATAACATAAGCATGGTGAGTGCATGCTAGGTCGCTTAAAAATAATAGGAATAATACATGTAACCAACCCCAGCTTTGTGCGGGGCTTAGGAAGGCTCCTGGAGTCATGGCACAATGACAGCAAGGAGAATGTTTGTAGGGGACTTTCATCCAGAAGGTGATTTAGGGGAACATTTTTAAAAAGGAGAGTAATGAAAAAGGACATTCTAGGCATGAGGACAAAATATAAGAAGTATGAGAAATGGATAGAAGTTTGTTTAATTTAAGGAAAATGGAATAGAGATTCTGAAATTGCTGTGCCAAGTTCCTTCTCACCTTCCTCATGGAGAGCCATGTGACTTGAAGAAGAGCCTTTGTATTCATTTCCTATTGCTGCTGTAAGAAATTACCACAAACTCGGTGGCTTAACACAACACAAATTTATTATCTTATACTTCTGTAGGTCAGAAGTCTAACATGAGTCTCATGGGACTAAAATCAATGTAGGACTGAATTCCTTTCTGAAAACTCTAGGGGTGAATCTGTTTTCATGTACTTTTGCAGCTTCTAAAGGCTACCCTTATTCTTTGCCTTGTGGCCACTTTCTCCATCAGAAAGCCAACAAAGTTACTTCCCTGATCATTCTTCCTTAGGCATGTCTCCCCCAACTCTCTTCTTTAGCCCCCATTTTTCTACTGTGAAGGACTCCCTGTGATTACATCAGGCCCACCTGGATAAATCTAGGAGCGTCCCCCTATCTTAAGAACAGCTGGTTAGCAGCCTTAATTCCCCTTCCCCTGTAACCTGTCCAAAGGTGCTGGGGATTAGGACGTGGCCGTCTTTGTTCCTTATTCTGCCTGCCACTGCCTTCCATTTGATTTAGATGAACTTCTTCCATCCCTATTTGAAACTGAGTGGAAATTGCTTGGGGTTGGTTTACTTTTAAAAGGATAACTTGAACTTTGGTATTTCATGTCTGTAGAGTCTGCACGCAATGGAAGGCCATGTGATGATCGCCTTCTTGCCCACAATCCTAAACCAGCTATTCCGTGTCCTCACCAGAGCAACTCATGAGGAAGTCGCTGTCAATGTGACACGGTGAGAGAGGTGGGAAAGTGGACACTCTTCTTCCCTTTCAGTGTGTCCACATCTGGAGCATAGTCATACATATCTGGAATACTAGTATGTGTTAAACATTACGGTATATTTAAGAAATTTCTTTTGATCCCATATGTAGGGACCCCATCTAATTCCTTGCTTTCTGTGGTGCCAATAGCATCATCATTGTTCTACTGCTGTGATAATAATGAAATGTTTTCATTTTCACATTACTATTCATTGCTTTATTCATTCCTGTGGTGTGCAGGGTCATTATTCATGTGGTTGCCCAGTGCCATGAGGAAGGATTGGAGAGCCACTTGAGGTCATATGTTAAGGTATGTAAAATAAATTGTCCCAATCATTTAAATCTGTGGCTCTCCAATTTTCCTTCTAAGAACTTCTTTTTTTTTAATCTAGTTATATGGGGATGTATTTTGGGATGAAACAGTACCTCTGCTTTCTCTTCTGTACTGTAGACCCAGTCCTTGCACCTGAACAAGTCCAACGAGAGGCAGCCATTCATTTATTTACTTAATTTCATTTTGTCAACTATATTTCTTCTTTTAATGGGTTTTTCAGATAATGTGACCCAAAGGATGTGGAAGTTTAAAGAATTTTAAGTCATTCTTAGCTAGGCCTCTGGTATAGCTTATTGTCTTCAGTTTTCTTTTTCCATCTGAAATTCCCAGGAAGGTTAGCTTTGTCCACCACCAAAGCAGATGTCCATGTGGGATAGCAAGTGTTATCATTGGGATAGTTACTCATTTATATACAGTGTTTTGTAAACACCATGTCTGTTACTATTCTAAAAAGTTAACACATATTCTGTTTAGTTTTCAACACCTCAATGAATTATAGCTATGTATTAGTTTAAAAAACAAAGGTTCAGATTGTTCAGGCTGTCATGCGGCACATTGTGTGACGTCCTTAGTGGGAGGGCTGCGGGCTAGAGGATCACTGACCCGAGTCAGGTGATTCACCTATTTTGATGGGTTCCTGGAAGCATCCTGGGCTTCCTCTTTTTCTCACATGACAACCACCCTTCTCACCTTCCATTTTCATGCCTTCCTCTCCCACCCATGTCATTGTACCTCAGTCCTTGATCTCCATCCTTTGGAGTCCCTCCAGCTTTCAGCTCACCTTGGAGAACCAGTACATTAAAGTATCTTTCCTTTTCTTCAAAGTACGCTTATAAGACTGAGTCGTATATTGCTTCGGAATATAAGACAGTGCATGAAGAACTGACCAAATCCATGACCACCATTCTCAAGCCTTCTGCCGATTTCCTCACCAGCAACAAGCTACTTAAGGTATGTTGAAGGGGGCCC
Source organism: Craseonycteris thonglongyai (assembly GCA_004027555.1). Classification (NCBI taxonomy): domain Eukaryota; kingdom Metazoa; phylum Chordata; class Mammalia; order Chiroptera; family Craseonycteridae; genus Craseonycteris; species Craseonycteris thonglongyai. The sequence goes on from PVKE010034451.1 coordinate 14,337, forward strand.
GTGTGACTCTGCAGTATCAGAACTGACTAGAGAAGCTCTGATCCCTCAGCTTGATTCATTTGCCCCCTTTTTGTTTGCTTTTAGAGACAATCACCATCTCCTAAAAAGGGGTAACAGACTTAGTTCTTCAATAGTAACTTTGCTACTTGTGCACTTATCAAAGATAAAGAAGTATCACTGCACTCAGAGTCCCATGGGCCCTTAAGTATTAATAAGTCATTACATTCAAATAATTGAAAGCCTGTGAGTCAGCTATTACACAGGCATGTGTTAGCAGACAAGACTCAGCCAAGCGGAGAGACCACTCTTCTAATCTTGCAGTGCCTCCTGCTGCCTTGTGCCATGCTGAGTGTGTGCATCCAGTTTCCCACTGGGATGGAGTGACTTACTGTCCCACTTGTGAAAGCAGAATGACATCTGCCATGCACCTCTAATTTGATAATTTGCCAGGAGGTTCAGCCATGGTTTTGGGTCACACCTGTTGTATGTCAGCAACATTGCCAACCTAAGAGAGTAAAGATCTCACCTTCTAGTTGGTTGTTATTCTTACTGGAGTGCTTTATTTTGTTTCTCTTTCAGTATTCATGGTTTTTCTTCGATGTTTTGATAAAGTCCATGGCTCAGCATTTGATAGAGAACTCCAAAGTTAAGGTATGTCACTTCATATTATGGCAGTCCTTAAGGAAAAGTATCTTCATTATGTTGTAGCTAACATTTATTAACACTTTCGGTGGGCCAGTTACAGCACTGTTGTAAGTGCTTTCTAGTAATAAAGCATTTTAGCTTTTTAACAACCCTGCGGGGGAAATATTAGTCTTACCCTCATTTTACAGAGGAGGAGACTGAGACCAGGGTGCTTGAGTTACTTGCCTGAGGCCACACTGCTAGTGACTGGAGGGAGGCAGGTATTGAGACCAATCTGCTCCAGAGACCACACTCCTCGAGAGCTGTTAGTAAATAAAAAAAAATGTCTTTTCCTTTGATCAACTTAGAAATCTTCCAGTCTGTTTTAAACAGTCATTTAAAATGTGATTACCTGTATTTCTTAAGCGTCTTGAACATTATAGACATTTCTCATGAGAGTGTCTAACACTACTTCACGTCCTCTATAACCAGGGAATGGACTGTGAGATAACTCCTTCTCCCCACTGCCCTGCTTCCCAAGGTGCCTGGTGTGCATGCCTGTGTGACTTTCTGTCTCCCCATGCTGTTCCCATGCTCATCTCTGGGCCTATTAAGGTGTGACTCGTTGCTACTGGCTTTGGAGGTTCAATGGAGATAAATTTTTATCAAATTCCAAGGCAGAACACATGAGTGGCCATGTTGCAGAGGGAGCTCTGAAATGCACAGTCCTGGATTGGCAGTTATGACTGTGAATTCTCGCCGCATTGTATCATAGCTGTACAGAAGTGGGGACTCAAGGAGTCTGGGTGAGAGCTAGGGCACTGTGCAGAGAGCAGCAGTTGTGATCCCTGCAGTCTGTCAGTGAACGTGGGCAGAAGGGAGGAGGCCCAGGATGGGAGGGTCAGGATCTGGGCCCCAGCCTTGGGAAAGGTTGCTGGATTTTTCAGGCAGAAAGCTGGTGGTTCCAAACCTAAAGCTGTACTTTCCTCCAGTAGAGCAGGTACTGGTGCCTAACCAGGTGGTTTTCTTCTTTTAAATCCAGTTTAGTGCATAGAGAGATGCCAGATGGAGGTGGGCCCTGCCTTCCACAGAGTAATGCATCATCTAAATCATGCCACAACAGCCTGCCAAGTTAAAAATCTAGCAGATTGTCTACTTGGCAGTGTGCAGCTAAGTGTATGTGCACACGTGCACACATACACAGGTCATGTGGATATATTACTCTTCTGTTAAAAATGTTGCGGTATGCAGGATAGGCTTTAGGCCTGAATTCATTTTTTGAGCATTGCCATAACAACTACTATAGCCTGTGTGTCTTAAACAAGACATTTTTTTTTATTGTTAAATGTATTGTAATGACATTGGTTGGCAAAAATTACATAGGTTCCAAGTGTACAATTCTACATTACATTGTCTATGCATTACGTTATGTGCTCACTACACAGAGTCAGCTGTTTCTATCACCATGTATTTGATGCCTCTTCTCTACCCCCCACTCCTCCGCTCTCCCACCCACCTTCCCTTTACCCTGATATAGCCACTAAACTTTTGACTGTGTCCTTGACTTTTTGTTTCTTTGTTTCTTTCAGTTTTATATTCCACCTATAAGTGAGGTCATATGCTTCTTGATTCTTTCAGCCTGACTCATTTCACTTAATAAGATGGTTTCAAGGTTCATCCATATTGTCACAAATAGCTGTATTTCATCTTTTCTTATCTCTGAGTGGTATTCCATTGTGTAAATGTACCACAACTTCTTTATCCAGTCATCTATCAAAGGACACTTTGGTTGTTTCTGTGACTTAACCACCGTGAACAGTGCTGCAATGAACATTGGGGTACATACATCTTTGAGAATTAACGTTTTCAAGTTTCTTGGGTAAATATCTAGAAAAGGGATTGCTGAGTCATATGGCAATTCCATTCCTAATTTTTTGAGGAATCTCCATACAGCCTTCCATAGTGGTTGTACCAATTTACATCCCCACCAGCAGTATATGAGGGCTCCTTTTTCTCCACAGTCTCTCCAGGTGTGATTATAGCCATTCTAACAGGTGTGAGGTGGTATCTCATTGTGGTTTTAATTTGTATTTTTCTAATTGCTAGTGAGGTTGAGCATTTTTTCATTTATCACTTGGCTGTTTATATGTCTTCATGGGAGAAGTGTCTGTTTAGGTCTTCTGCCGATATTTTAATTAGATATTTTGTTGTTGAGTTGTATGAGTTCTTTATATATTTTAGATATTAGCCCCTTTTCAGAGGTATTGTTTGCAAATATTTTCTCCCATTTGGTTGGTTTCGTTTTTACTTTGTTGACAGTTACCTTTGCTGTGCAGAAGATTTTTAGTTTGATATAATACCATTCTTTTTTTTTTTTTTTTTTTTTTTTTTTTTTTTTTTTTTTTTTTTTTTTTTTTTTTTTT
>PVKE010034452.1:0-17497 GCA_004027555.1 Craseonycteris thonglongyai
AATCTGAGGCCTGCACCAGCCCTCAGCTTAAGCTTAGCCCTAATACTAAAACGTATCTTAACCATGCAATCACAAGATAGTGGCTCCTCTTCTCGCAGTGCACTTCTCTCTCTCCCCCCTAATTGTTGATAGGAGCCAGTGGGTTCCAAAAAAACCAAAAAAAAAAAAAAAAAACAAACACCACAGTACACCTGATATGCTGAATTTACCTAAATAATATTTTGCTAATTTAGAACTTATGTAATAATCTTCAGGTTGCACCCTAAGTAGAGCTTCAATTAATATCTCATAGAAAAATTAAGACTCTCAGAAAATCTCACATGTCATTTCTGTGCTTCTCATAACTATGTTATAGCATATAAGCATATAAAAGCCTATGAATAGCAGAAGTACTTATCATATGCCTAGGGCAGAAACAGAAATTTCCTACATTTGTGGAATGAGCTTTCTGGATGGATCTAGTCAGAGCCATGGTTGGTAGCATATGCTCCTTGGGGAACAAGTATATAAAACAGAGGCACTATTTGAAAATGCCTTCTAGTATTTCGGCATTTAATGCTTTTATTCGTAAAGTGTTAACAATCATAAGCTCAACATTTCCAATTAAAGAAAAGGTTGAACAAGTGCCACTTTAGGAAAACATGCTTCAGAAAATAAATTGTTCTTTCAGTTTCTCTAAAATCTACATTTCTTCCTGGCTCTTGAAACGTCCAAAGTATACAAATAGTGCAATGAACATACATACATCAGATGATATTTCTACAAATCATTTCAACAAGGGCTTGAAAGTGTAGTAGAAACTCATCCAAAAGATTGAGCTAATCCAAGAAATATTTCACAAAGGAGATCAGACAGTCTTGATTGAGGTTTTTAAATAAACAGGATTTACAGCATCAACAATATTGACAAAGAAAAAGCAGTTTAGTAATAGTAGCAAAGTAACTTGAAATTATGTGAAAGGAAGATTTAAGAGTATCATTTATCCATGAGACACTTGAATTCAAAATTTAGTTTTGACTTCAACTAGCCTATGCAGTTGAGAAATCTAAGGAGCATAGAACTTCGATCATAATCTACCTATAGTATAGTCAAACTTTATTCTACATTAGTTTGCTCTAGGAGTCTACAGACAATCTCTATTCTTTTTATTATATTTGTATAATCACTAACAGAATCACAGTAATTATTATTTGCAAAAGGTGTTAGTAAAACTTAATTATATTAGATAGAAAAATCTTAATGTCTCAAATTCCCTTGGTAATATTGAAATTTGAGGTCTTATCCCTTCCTCAAATTATAACCATAACCAACTATTCATAAGGCACTAAAGACACGTCAGCATGAAAAGCATTTTATAAGTACGAACACAAGCGGAGCTCAAGGGTTAAAGAATGAAAATGTTCCAGGACTCTTTGTTGCTTTACAGGATTTAAGCAAAAGTGTATCATGCCACTTAAATGATACAAGTGAATAACTTAAACAAAAGAGACAGGGGAAAAGTCATGTAATGATATGTGAAAGAATAGTAAGGATCAGTGGATAGTATGTTAATTCATCAGATCAACTCCACCCCCTTCATTTTGTATTTACCTACTTTCAAATGCCCAGAATATAATAAGTATTTTCCAAAAGAAGAGTTTCCCTGTTTAATTCACATAGATTTTCATGATACCCAATTAATTAGGTTGATTTTCCAAAATGCAACTGTGATATTTGTTCATAACCAATATTATTGATCCTCTACTTTCTAGGTTAAAAAAAATAATTCATAGTGAACAAACCCTGAATTTTCTACACTCAAGGATTCATTGTTTAGATGTAAAGACAATGTAGGTATCTTTACTAATATGTTAATGGTGTGAACCTAATTCATGTCTTAAAATAAAACAGACATTCCCTACACTAGCATCTGACTTGAAAATAAAATGAATATTCACTGTTTTGAAATGTGAAAAAAATACAAAACTTAATTTAACACAAGCAAACAAGTGTGTATATCATTAAATATAAACATCCTGAAGGATGAAGTTGAGAAGTCATAAAGACAACTTCATTAAGAATGGTTGGGCTGGGATAAAGAGACATTTCAAACAATTGTAACATGAGTAGGTCATATTTGTCAAGCGTTTCTGCTCAGCAGTTTTGTTGAAATGACAGATTTTTGAAGATTTATTAAGATGTCTATGTAGATCAATGCCAGCCAAATGCTGTATTAAATATGCGCTTTATGTCTATATAGTCACAAATTAAAATCTAAGGGTTATTATTAAGATCAAATGGCTAGCAAAAATGTCTTCTACAAAAACCATTGAAATAAATTTAATTAGCTCAGGCTTCCTTGCTCAAGGTTCATTCTCTTAAAATGGTCTTTAAATGTTATTACTTTTTGGGGAAGCCGGGATGGCTCAGTGGGTTAAGTGCTCACTTTGCAGCGCTGGGGACCGAGGATCGAGTCCCGGCCCCGGCCCGTGCGGAACCATGTGCTGAACTGGGAGCTCCCCCAGTTCAGTTCTCTCTCTGTCTCTGTATCTCTCTCTCTCTGTCTCTGTCAAAAATAAATAAATAAAAAAATATATTTAAATATAAATGTTATTACTTTTGTATTATAAGACCTATAAGTTTTCCTTGTCATCATATTTGTTATAAAATTATATTCTAAAAACTTTGCATGAACTTTATGAAACTTTGTATTGAAAAGTTATATTTGGCATACAGAATTGTTATGGCCTCAGAAGTGTTTAATCTTTTATTAATTATATTCCATCCACAGGAGATAGCTGGACTTTCTTTTTTTATAAAAGAAGCAATTTTGGTTATAGAAATTTTGAAAAATTCTGATCAATAAGCTGTGGCAGAGACAGAATACTTGGAAGTTTGCCATCCCTGACAAAGGAGGAATACTTATGAGCCAGGGAGCCAATCTCAATTTTTATCTAATAAAATGATCATATCCCATAACAATTACATAATTAAAAATATTTTAGTAGCTACATATTATCCCATTATACAGCCATAACAATGCAGTCAATTTTATACTGTTAAATATTTATTTTGTAAGAGTTTTTTATTATAAAAAATGCTATGACAAGTATTTGTATACATTAATACCAAAGTGTATCTTCAAAAGTTTTATTAAAAATGGAATGTATAGTTTAACAAACTGGATATTTGAAAAGTCATAATATATTACTCCCTCCAAAAATATATCAATATTTATATCCACAAACAATATATAACATTGCAACTACTTTCAAAATGGATGTCATATTTTTAATATGTTTCAATAAGACAGCCAAAAGTGGAATTAATTGTCATTTAATTTGTATTTATGTCATGAATATGAAAGGTAAGCCTTTTTCCCAGTTAGCAATTCAGCAATTACATACCATAGGCCACAAGCATGGACTGATCAAAAAGTGTTATCACTAACGCAAAAAGTTTTAGAAAAGCAAGCTTCTGTGACTACAAAGAAGCATGTGTGAAGTGTGGGATGATAAATAATATTCTGTATTTTGATTATAGTAGTAATACAGCATTTGATTATAGTAGTAACACAACTTGTCAACTACAGTGAGTTTTAAAAGGCTGAATTTTACTGTATATAAATTATAAATCAATCACCAAAAAAAAACCCAGGAAGATTCAGGTTATGCATATTGGTAACCCCAAAGTTGAGAAATAAAATAGTGGGCAAAAAAATTAAATGCACAAATAAGGAAAATCATTTCAAAATAAAAAAGCACTTGAATTTATAGGTTGAAACTCTAATGTTGTACCACAGGAAAAAAAGAGACATGAAATAATAGATACAAACACCCAGTTACTAAAGAGACCAAGCTTTAAGATAAAAAAGTAAACAAAACATAACATAAAAATTAAGTCAACTATGTGATAGAAAAATTAATCTATTAAATTTAAAAAAAAACCTATAAAGCTCATAGTTAATTCAGAGTACCTAATTTGTAGTAGCTAACTTACTTATTCAATAAAAATTTATTCTCTATGTCTTTTTTTTTGCAAGACACTGATGTAGGTCTAATATTTTCTGATACAAAACAGCACATTTTTGTTTGTTACATCTAAAGAGGAAGAATAGTTAATTTGACAACTCTTGGTAAAAAGAAAACTTAAAAATATACAAAGATATGGATTTTTTTATGGGAACTTTGCATGCAATCAGTCAATCTCACATTGCTTTAGAACATGTAAACTTGTTAGAAAAACAGCTAATAGCAAGAATGACAGATCTGACAGGACATTTTTAAGGTAGTTAAGACAAAAGTTCAGGAACTAAACCTGAAACATCCAACAAAATCAAATGAACCAGGGAAGCAGAGATGGCTCAGCGGGTTAAGCGCTGGCTTTACAGGCCTGGGGTTCAATGATCGAGTTCTGGTTCCAGCCCATGCGGACCCATATGCTGAACTGGGGTGTGCTTCCCATGTGGGAGGCCCCTGGCCCGGTCCCCACCCTGCGAGGCCTCCACCCACCTGTGTGGCATGAAACTATTTGTAAAAACTGATTATGTACAACTATGGAGACTGCTCTGGTCTCTCCCCTTCTCTCTTTCTCTCTCTCTCTCTCTCTGTCAAAAATAAAAAAAAAATGTTTTTTAAGTAATCACATAGAAAAATATATTTTTTTAAATCAAATGAACCTAAGACATACTTTACTTGGGGCCTATTATTGGCATAAGTAGAATTCAGGTAAATAGTATTGTGATAAACTAGGAAATGAAAATGAAAGCTGGGAAGCATGAAGTACAATGCTAGCCAACTTGACCATTCTGGGAGAACCTAGACAATAAAGCACATGTAAGTATCACATCAACACCTGGGCTTCTTCCTGAGGCTCCACCCACCAGATACAGAGAGTATCCCTCTAAAGGCATGGACCTTCATCTGATGAAACATCAGCAGATAATTTCTTAATAAGAAGTCACCTTTTAATCTTCGTGAATTTTGTGTAAGCAAGCTTCCTCGAAAAATATTCGAGTTCTTATGCTTCTCAGAAGATTTCAGACTCCAACAGATTTCAACAGATTTTGTCAAAAGGATAATCTGATGAAGGGGTCATAATTAAGGAAATTGACCCTTACATTCCCATTGCTTCATTCCACTCTAAAAACATGCATCCCGTTATTGTGATTTAAAACTGTCACTGTATTCCAAATTGCTCCTTTGTTTCTTTAGGCACCTAGGATTATCTCATGATCTCTTTCTGTACTGAAAAGAAAAAAAAAGGTATAAAGGTATATGTAAACTGTGAAACATATTGTCTTGATATAAAATTTGACAACCTCACATTTTCTCCATTTCTTTTGTTGATAGGTTGGGCTGGTACATTACCATTCTGCTTGCCTTTATTCAGGGCATTTTCAATTTCTCTTCTGCATAGGTAAGTGATATGATGTTCCAGGTGACTGGGTAGTTTGCCATCCTTAAACACATAATTTCCTACTTGGCTTCCTTATGCCAAGTAGACTTGAACATATTCAATACATTGAAGTGCAAAGTATTTCCTACATTTGCATTTTAAATATTTCATTATTACATATGCCTTTCATAAATCTAGATAATTCCCTCTGTCCGTCTAACAGAAGGTTGTGCTCTCAGGAAGCCTACGTAGTGAAACTGAAGTTAACCAAAGAGGTCAAATATGAAGATTTCTGGTTGAAATAGATGCAACCTTTAAATAAAACAAGGCTTTAAAATTTTTATACCCTATTGTCTATGAAAATTCACTTTACTCCTTTAGAAATTTTAGAACAATATGATATTGCTCTGATTCAATATTTCATGCTGTTTGGGGGTGAGTTTTATGAATATCAATTGTTTCTATAATGTAGATATAGCCAATAATTAAAGTTTAAATACAGCTGTGAAAACTTTTATTGAAATAGAAATTAAATCTCTCGTAACTGTTAGTAGAATATACCAGCTTTTGAGAACAGAACAGATTTAGGAGGGCCTGGTACAGCCCAACATTTCAGTAGCCACAAGCTCTCCTGAACCAAAGATTTCTTTATTGTATCTTAAAGAAAAGAGAAATGTACCCATCGTGGATCACTATTGAGCCACACAGACTTCTGACACTATCACAACTCCACTTGCTTACATAACAGAGAGAGGATTTTGGTGATATTTTTGTCATTGGAAATTGTGGAACCCAAAAGTGGGTGGCAAATATACTGAGGGTTTTTGCATTTAAAAAAAGCCACTGATATATGTACTCTTTTAAAGTACATTTTAGCAAAACATGCTCTCAATAAAAATGGATTTTTCTTGCTAAACTTGAATGACTAAATATCCACTTCAAAAAATCTGTATTTCCTTTGTAAGTAACTAAGAGCCACATAATGTTCAGAGACAATTTCTCCTCTGGTCCATGCATAGGTTACAAGAGCAAAATCGGTGTGAATGGTCAAAGAACTCAATACCAGTTAGATGAAGTAGGACAAGTAATTTATGTTCCCTACTTTGTAAATGGGAAGAAAGTTCTCCACATAAGGAATAATACTAATATAAATGTGCACATTATCTCAATTAGTAAAGGTCCACAAATAGAGAGGAAAATTATAGAAGATAGGTCCATCAGAAGACTGCCATGAGAAGAAATAAGAAGTGAAGCTAGATCCATAACTTTTTATTGCTCTTCTAAAGAATTTGATCATATTGTGAGTTACAGTAAATAAAATTTAGACATTTTAGTTACTATTGATTAAATCCCTGACAAAAAGGAAAGAACCACTAATATTGTTCTTAAGAAATTAGGAGCTTATAAATTATTTTAATTCACGCAAGATTTACTGAAAGACATTTCAGACATTCTCATCGTAGCCTGCCCATAGTTACAAAATTTTGCCACTTGAAATCACACCCACATACAAATACAGAAACTCATGAGGAAGAAAGAAACTCACTGAGTTGTTGAAACTGATACTCAGCCCTTTGCCATGTGCTGACATGTCCCTTTCCCGAGCTGTATGCTTCTTCATCTCTTGACACTTGGGAGTTATTTATAGAACCTGTGTTTCTTCTAACCATACTTTCCCTCACAGATTGAATGATACTTTTGCTCGAAAATAAAAGATAAAATTAAAGAAAGTCTTTTCTTCTCCTACTAAACATTTCTCAAATGGAATTAATTACCTTCTTACTAACATTGGTTCCCTTCTCTCCCAACTGTCCTGACTCTATTCATGGCAATTACCAGGTACTGCCCATTTAAACCCTGGAATATCACTCAGCTGCATCACTATTACCACTGCTCTAGACCATGCATACCCTCTCCCCCCCAACCACTACAATATTACCCAAGTGCTACCTCTCACACAAATCTTGCTCCCTCTAATCCATCTTTGATAAAGCCATCAGAAAGATCTTTATAAAATGTATAACTGATCATATTCCTCCCTTAATTACCATCCATCAGTGATTCTCAGACCTAAGCTCTTAATGTCTTCCTTAGCTCGAACACAAGCTTCTTGAGCTCAGAATCCAGCTTTAATTCTAATATGCCTGGACTCCTAGGTTAGGCCTCAATCGTATCAAATACCTTGATGCACCCACACACATATTTTGCAGTTGCCTGTCCCAAGCTCTTCTAGAATGGCCCTCAGTTCACCTTCCATGCCCACTGATGCTCTCTACCTTTTCCAGGAACACATCATTGACCAAATGTAATCCATAATCCTATTAATTATTCTAAAACAATTATTATATAGAATTTCAACTATGAACGGTTCTGGATATTTATTAAAGCTGAGAACCAAGAAACTTGTCTTTCAGTGACCCAAGCATCTACTATATGATTTAGCCTTAACAAAAGATTATTTAATTAGACTGAGCTTTCATCAAATTTTCTGACCTAAGACCTATGACTCAGTGGATTTCTAGAGGCAAATCCACTGCTATTTTAATCCTACACAGCAGAGATCTAAAATGAAATACTAACACACTGCATTCGGAAAATGTCCAAAAATCCCCAGAGTCATTTGGTCTTTGTTAGATAATCTGTATTTATGACATTTTGTGTTTCCAGAATAGAGAATTAAAAACAACACTGTTGGTATTGCAGATTCTTACTGCTGAAGATCTTCTACTGTACTGTAATAATCATGAGATTTAAAATGGCCCTCTTCACTCATTACAGGAATAATATGACCTAACATAGGGTTTCTAACATAACTTTCTGCTACCCTAAATATGCCATTTGTTTAGCAAGCACCCAACTCTCTCACTAGCTTTCTGCTCTGCCATATCACATATCTTTTATTGCCCTATGTGGCAGGTGTGATAGCAGCTTTATATTCTTCCTTTTATTTCTGTCATCTTCCTGAAAGTTCCAACCCCCTTGCCTCTCTCTTGTTGATAAGTAACTCAATAGACCTGTCACATCTCATGCAAGCCTTTGCTTTGTTGAAAGAATGTGGGACTCTGTCCATGGTGCTCCAACAATAGCAGCATCAACTTCAAAATGAAGCATGCCCTCTGGTGCCTGTCCATAGAGAACAGGCAGCAGTATGGGTAGTGAGCCAAGGGACAGGTGAGCCAAAAGAGCCTATGCCCAACCTGACCTGAAATTTACAATGTAAGTCTCAGCCCTAAGGAAGCATTTATGGATTGGGAAGTGTGTGTCGGGTGGGCGGGGGGGAAGGGGGGTGGCAGCAACTTGAATTAAGAAACCAAGCTAATATAAAGCTTCAGTGAACTTTTAGCTTAATTTACCCAGTAAAAATAATGGGGTAAAAACCTAATTGTACTATTTGATAAAACTTGCTTTGGAAAACAGAGGCATTCAAGATTTTTTTCCAAATTACATTTTTCATTTCTTAGATTATTTGTTCCAGAAATTCTAGACCATTAACGGCTGTCAGAGTACTGTTCCTAAAATACCTATAAATGAGGCAATATCATTCTACTGTTTAAATACTGAAGTGACCCACAAATCACTGTAGGATAAAGCCATCTTCTTTATTTAATATAGCACACAAGCCCGTCTTATGTCTTATCTTTCCATCCTCATCTACTGCTATACCTTCCTATGTATCCCCTAATCTAGAATGCAGATCAACAAGACACTCTGGTAATTTCCCATATTATATCATGCTCTCCATGTGCCATGACATTGGAGAATTTATCCTCTACCTGTAATGTGATAGCACCCTCCACCCATGTTTATCTACCCACTCCTCAAGAAGCAGTTAGAGTCTGCCCTCTCTACAAAGCCTTTCTCACTGTGCTCTCCTCCCATCTCTGTCCCTCTTTTGAATTAGGTTCTCTTCACTGGTAAAGCTCCAAGAACATACTGGTCTTATGACATTTGTTTCTCTGTACTCCAACACTGCTAATTGGCCTATATCTGCCACAGGAGTATCAATTACAATTCAATTACCATAATACTTGATAGTATATCAATAAATGTTGATTGGATTAATGAATGTACAATGATGAGAAAATATTCACCAAAGATAACTTTTATTTGAATAGCCTGTCTAAAGAAAAGATTTTGAATAGCTATTTTTGAAAAAATAGATTTTTTTTTAATAAAAAGAAAAGAAAACAAAAAGTAACTGTAGCTCAAACTAAGCAATTTTCAGTTTAAATAATGATTCACCTCAGGGGTCTTCAAAACAGCAATAACTTCTAGTGCACTTTAAGAGTTTAAAAATGATTACTTGACAGGAAAACTAGGAGAAAGAAAGAGAATTTTAGCTGGAAAATTCAACACCTATTGAAAATAAACTAAATGAAAAGGAGATACAAATAGCAATAAAATGTGCTTCTGAAGCATGAATCAAGGAACATATTATTCAATTTACATGTTTGATTTCCACATATTTCAGGAAACTGTTCATTGTACACAACAAAGATGAATTGGTATCTAACTTCCCAGAAGAATTTTCACATCTAAAGTCCTAGAAGTAAGATTTATGGTGTGTTGTTTTTCCTCTTGTGCATATCGATTATATTGAAATAATCTATGTTTATGTCCGTTTTCTAAGCAAAGCCACGAAGTTTTTTAAGATCCTGAGCCACGTCTTATTCATGTTTGTTTCACTAGGACTTAAATAGTGCTTGGTACTTAGCAGCTGTTCTATGTTTACTGAGTTGAACTCTATATTAGAATCTTATTATTCTACTTAATATGCTTCATTCAGTACACAATAAATCACTCCTCTAAAAAAGCATGTTTTTTGAAAATAATGCATACTTTGTACTTCAAAATCAAGACATTTTAAATATACCTGAAAATACCTAAAATTTGGGAGTATATATTATTTGTTTTTTACTCTTCAAACTTCAAGAGAAGAGTCTTGACACCTTCATATAATCATACCCTCAGGTTCTGAGGTCTATAAAGATGAAAATTAATTATCCTTTAAGAAATCAAATTCAAATTCTTAGTGTATAATATATACATCAAAGCTAAAAAATTAGATGCCAAGAAATGCAATGTTAAATTTAAAGCATTTTTAAACTTCCTATTAATACTTTGAAAACTAAATATGAAGTATCACATATTGAATGCATGAGGAGAGCACAGAGAAAAGCACTCCATTGTGCCTGCCTCAGGGTATGAAAACATCTCTAACCCATTTCAAACTACTTAAAAAACTGTGGGTGGTAACAATCTGGTATATTTTGTGCTTAAATCTTTCATAGATACAACATCTGTCAAACAGCCAACATGCTTGACCCAGTTGTATTGAGTAAACCCTACAGATTATTTGTCAAATAAATTCAGTAACCCAATATTTGTTTCTTTATTTTAAAATTTAATTGGTATGCAAATAGGGCAACAGGACAGCATTTGTGCTGGATACAGTTGTCACTTCAGATTCTGGGAATGCTCATTATCATGCTTACAGATGTTTTTTCCCCACCTAACATCTGCCAATCCTACCTAACCCCCAGGAAGTCCATAAACCTGTACAAACTTCTCACAGTGGATCTCTTTCTCTGTTATCTGTTCCATGCACACTAATTTTGTACATCTGAGGCCTCTGTATGCCAGAATTATGCCTGTTTCCTAACACTTCAGCCTCCAGAGCTTTAGATTTGAAATTGAACAGACACAGAGCCAATTTATCACAGGATGACATGTGTCATGTTCATGCTATTACCAGAGGAACCCTGGTATGCACTGTATTTATCCTTTTGTTGTCAGAATGGACCAAGACAATACAGGATAAAGAAGCTATTATGTTTTTAATAGCATGATATATACCTTAAAAATAGAACGTTAAATACCATTGCCTTCGAAATATAGTGCTAGATCATTCTGCTTAATACCAGAATTTCTTTGTCAAATAATCATCTGTCATTCAAGAATACATCCTATTGAAATGAGAATAACAAATAAAAGCATTGGAATATGTTCACTCAAAGAGAAAAAAACCACTTTGTTGAAACCAACAATTTACTTCTATCTATCTCGTTTTCACATAAATTCTAATCGTGCCTAATGATGGCTTTACCTTGAATACAACATAAATTCATATTATGTTGCTTTTGTTAACAGATAAATATCTAAGAGTATCCTCATTCCATCTTTTACTCACTAATACATGTACTTTTAACATCCTAATGATGCATCTCTCACTGTGTTTCTAGATAAAACATAAAGTGAACATATACAAAGACAGCAATATTTCAAGCATAAACCTAATAGCCAAAAGGAAAAAGCTTTTCATTTGAAGCAAGTTTAATAAAAAGCCCAAAACTTGAGGCAAAACTTTCAACTGTGAAACTGGCTGATCAGCATGAAATCTTAACACCTCTACAAAGATCTATTTTTCTTTCTCACATTTTTAAATTAAATTTATTGGGGTGACATTAGTTAATAAAATTACATAGGTTTCAGGTGCACAATTCTATAATATACCATCTATGTGTCTGGAACAAACATTTGTACATGCCAAACCTGGCATCCAGCTGCTCATTTCAATTTGTAATTAATTTTGATTTCCAGCATTCCTCCAATTACTTACTTTAACATTTGCAAGTATGCTCCAAAAAGTACAGAGTAAATAAGACCTAAATGTTGACATTTTAAAATTTTTATTGGTATACAATAGTTAGGTATAAAGAACAAATATGCAAAACTCAATATTGCATATACTCATACAATTATAGTAATAAAATTCGTTAAAGGCTAAGCTTGCCTCTCAAATCCGATGAGAAGTTTGCTAGACTAAGTCTTTACTAAACAAAACTACTCAAGGAATATTTTATTAATAATGGTATTAATTAATTACTAGAATTATTGGTCAGTATCCAATAGTTAGACTCTGGAAATAGTTGAGTAATTCAAAATGACAATTGAATAAAGTTTAATGAAAGGAGAATTTACAAAGTGGCAAGGTATTAGTTAAAGAAACTAATACCAAAGAATAAAGGCCCAAGTACTAACAAAACTAGGAAGCTATTACCATACCTGACCCTGAATGGGAAGAGAAAGCTATAACCCAGTACCTTGGTGAAGGATTTTGTTCGTTTGTTTGTTGGTTGGTTGGTTGGTTTTTAAGATTTATTTTATTGTTTTGACAGAGAGAAAGAAAGAAAGAAGTGGGGAAGGCCGGGAGCAGTCTCCATAGTTGTACATCATCTGCTTTCTACATAGTTTTCATTCCACACAGATGGGCACAGGGCCATGCAGGGCAGCACAGGGCAGGAAACGGGCTGTGGGCCTCCCAAATGGGAAGCACACCCCAGTTCAGCATATGGGTCCACACGGGCTGGGGCTGGGTCTCAATCCTTGGACCCTGGGGCTGCAAGGCGAGCTCTCAACCCACTGAGCCATCCTAGCATGTCCATGTGGTCTGTTCTTTAAGCCACAATTGTCTCGTGCTATAGCTTGCATGGTCTAGTAAATCTTCTCTGCCTAAAAAGGCCATGCAATTTCATAACTCTGTATACTTCATGCTCTGATCTATAATATACTTCCTACCATTTTCTCCTAACAGGTTTTCAACAGACATTCATTAAACTACCAATGTAGTAGGCAAAGGAATACAAAAATGAATTATCATAAAAATTCCTGTGTTTAAGCAACACTGACTAGGCTAATGATGAATATGAAGTAATCTTGAACAAAGTGCCCAAATTTTTCCTCCATGGTGAATTTTTTTCATGCCTCAAGTGAAGTTCTTTCCCATTGAGCCTCAGAAGATATATGTATTTAACATGAATCATTCTGGGCCTTGGCCATTTTTTGCAAATGCACCAACACAATGACTACATTATGTTTAGTGCATTGTCTTTATTTTCCTCTCTAAAATTTTTCTCAGTCCTCTTTTATAGTAAGCACTTTATAACTAGCCTTCATTCAGGAAAGATTTACTTAGTTCTTACAAGGTGCTAGGCACTATGCCAAGTTCAGAAATAACAGACAGGCAAAAAAAAAAAAAAAGGCATGCAAATCTCTAGGAACCACTCTGAAAATTGTATAGTATCTTGGAATATATAGACATGGAAATAGTTATCAATAATAAACTATGAGAAACCTTATAACACGGAAGCAGGTGTTTCTGGTTTGTCTCTGTAACTCAATAAAGGGGACCAGTGGTTTTAGAGTGGGTATGAGACTTGCATGTCTCACCGCTTTTAACATGCATATACAAAGACAGGGAGTGCCAAATGTGTCACAATAAAGTCAATGTCTCTGTCTCTTTAATAGCCTAAAATTGTTGTCTTTCAATTAAATTCAATCTGAGTGGTATTACGAACAGAGTGTAGTTCTATTCTTCACAGAGACCAAAAAATAATCATGTATTTTATATTTTAATAATATTTATAATAAGTAAAATCTATAAGGTCCAACAGGTATTTCTATGTTTTGTTTTATAGAAACATCTTTGGAACACTGGTATTTATGACAAGCCATTAGGGCTTAAGAGGAAAATCTTTTATTCTTACTGGGTAGATAAAACACTATATTAATTATACATATGCCAAATATTCATACACTCAAAGATATCAGTAAAATTTCCACAACCTTTCACATAAAAAGCCCCCCAAAATATAACATTTGTGAGTAATATAAGACAGGATATGTCTCAAAATTCATATCTAAAGCATAGCATGTAAATATGCCAGATTAAGCTTAAATTTAATATTCTTAATTTCATTCACTCAATGAAGATGAACATTTACCATATTCCTAGTTCTAAGCAATGATTTTTATTCATTAAGCAGCAAACCACTTCTTTCTGCAAGAATGCACTAAGCCAGAAACAGAAATGTGTATTTGTATTATTATGCATACAAACTTATTGATATTGAAAGAATTAACTTGCAGATCAATAAGGGAGAAATTCATTATACCAATCAGCTTCAAGTAACAAGAACTCCAGAAGATTCATGAGTCTAAGTTGAAATGGAATTTACTTCAGTACTGCTACAGCCTAAAACAAACCATAAAATGAAATCAACACATTGTACCAGGAAATTTTGCATAAACAATCTGATAGACTCTAATCCATCAGGGATGCATGTATACCAGCCTCTCAGGCTGTATGAAAAATGTTGAGATCAATGGATGCTGATGAGCAATATTTAAATGAATTTCTAAATGACTGTAATAAAAAATTTAGTTGACTCAACCCCTGCTGTTCCAGGCTGTAAAGTTATGAGCTCTATTTACCTGAAAGCATGTACGCCTATTAGACTTGGCAGGAGTTTCTCAACCATACTAATAAGTAGAATATCTGTTTAAAATGAACCAAGCATCAGGCTATATCAAATCTGTTACTTCAGACTGGGCTAAAGCAGCATGCTAACCTCATGTACAGGATGCAAAGAACAGACGAGAATAAATCTTCATGGTTTTCCTTAACCTTTGTGAGCAAAAAGTTTTCATAAAATGTGGCCAGCATTGACTTTCACAGGTACTAACTATAAAATGTTTAAATAAAAAGTGACACAAGAAAAGTCAAAATGAACTAGAAGTATATAGAATGCATTTAAAAAAATACATCCTTCTAAAAGCTTCTACACTTTTATGGAGGGGCAAGAAAAAAATCTGTGGAGCTAAAGAAGAGACTCTTGGTTGAGAGGGGAAACTGAAACCAGAGGAAGCAGTCTCTTAAATAGAAAGTCAACACAAACAAATATAATTTGTAAAAGAAGAAAATAAAGGAAAAAAGAATATTGCAGGTGAGCAGAGACTTAGCAATCAATGCTACTCAGATGTAATACATCAAAAGGTGGTGCAAAACAATTTGATTAAAATTCGAAGAATGAGAACAAAACACACAAATGAGTATATTCAGAGGCAGAAAGGAATCATGATGAAACAGGAAAGCAATATGTAAACACGGTAATGCCAAGAATTAAATGATAGTAGAGTCTGCATCATATTTTGCCTTCTAATAGCATCAGGGGATATTAAAAATATAAATGTTTATTGGGTTGTGATAAAAGCAAGATCAATCTATATTTGAGAATATAAAAAGGAGACAAATATTCTTGCAAAAAGAAAAAATACAGGTAGTAGTTAGCAGAAACTACTATACTGAAATTTAGTATAGGATAATGTTTCCTTATAGACCAACTCAATCCTATAACATTAAGGAAGTTAAATATTACAATTACAGGGCAAAGATGAAATATACTATTATCAATATAGTAGACTATAAATCTGTATCTATCAAAAAGCTTCCACGCCTTCCCGGAGTCCCCCCCCCCCCCCACCTGCAAAAAAAAAAAAAAAAAATTGTAGAGGTAATAAAGAAGGGAATGAAATCTTTAAGACATTAAGTCTAGTATTTATCAACAGAAACTAAACCAGGGTAGAAAAAATAAGTTGAAAATGATATGAAACATAGCCAAAGAGAATTGCTTGTCATCATCTCAAAGACAAAGGCTTAAATATATATATTAAAGTAATTTGTAAACTTGATGGTGTATGCTAATACAGAGATATTAACTATTTTTCAAATAGACCAATAAAGTGAGGAAACAAGAAATCAATAACTTGGAGAAAGCCAGGATGGCTCAGCGGGTTAAGCACTTGCTTTGCAGCCCAGGGGACCAAGGATAAAATTCCGGCCCCGGCCCATGTGGACCCATATGCTGAACTGGGGTGTGCTTCCCATGCAGGAGATCCCCAGTTCAGTCTCACCCCCACCCCAGTTTGGTCCCTGGCTTGAGGGGGTGTGCCTCCCATGTGGGAGGCTCCCAGCCCAATCCACACTCTGTGAGGCGTTCACCCACCTGTGTGGAATGAAACTACGTTGATAACTGATGACATACAACTGTGGAGACTGCTCTTGGCCCTCTGCCTTCTCTGTCTCTGACTCTCTGTCTCTGTCAAAAATACTAAAATAAATCTTAAAAAAAAAAAAAACTCTAAAATTGAAGTTATACTTTTATCATTGATAATAAACTATTAATTATATAAATTTGTTTTTGTGGAAAATGGGTTAAAAAACATTTCAATTAATGTTTAAAAATTATAAAACTAAGTGAAAAAAAATGATATCAGATCAACAAACTGTCAAGGCGTATTTTGTGGATTATCTGCTCTGAGTCTAAATTGTGCTTTTTGATGTGAAACTGTTTTAAAACTCCTTCCAAAAATGGAAAAGAACTGGTAAATGGAAGCATCATCATGGCTGCAGAGTAGTTCTATTGGTTCACTTAAAGGTTGTGGGGATAGCAGACATTTTAGACCACGTTGATAGGATTGGCCTATTAATCAATCCAGGTAGAAGCTAATACTTAGGGGGGAAACTGCATCATGGAGGTAAAGAGAAGAATAAGATAGGGATACTTATTACTCTGTCCTCTCTCCATGTAGCTTTGTCCCTCTGCCAGTCACAACTACTGTCAGAAAACCCTCTCTGTCTGGGTTCTGGGGAGGGCTCCCCCTACTTGTCCCCTCGGGCCTAGCATGTACTCCTTTGTTATAGTCCCAGTATGCAGCATGATCCCTTAAGACAGGGGTGGCCAACAAGTCAATCGCGGTTGACCAGTCGATCGCGAGGCCAATTTTGGTAGATCGTCGATCGCTCGCAATGTCTGGGGTGGAATTCCGTGTACCATGGACTTTGAAGCGATTGTAGAAGACAAAACTTTCTAGCAATAGTTTAATGCATTCTGGGAATTTGCCAAGGTCATAAATTCCTAGAATTCTGACAGCCTGACACTGTGGTCTCCACCCACCCAGACAATACATTTTGACTTCTGTGTTACACTTGTCACCGGATGCAACACGTGAACGCAACAGTTACAACTCCACTCATCGAAGAACACAGTCAGTTAGCTTGAATATTTGGTAGTGTCATACGGCAGCTTCTTTTCTTTTGTATTAACAGTATTATTATCAATCAATATTATTTATCCTCGGTGACCATGTTGAGTTTCAATTGTTCTTCTGTTTAAAATGTAAGTACCTTTTCTTTGTTTTAAATTAAATTGCTTTTCTTACCTATCTATTTACTTGATAAGTGAGCATTCTCGGCAACAGATCTCTAAACTGCGGTCATTAC
>PVKE010034453.1:0-17387 GCA_004027555.1 Craseonycteris thonglongyai
CCTTTCTTTGACTAAATTATCATAAATGAGCATGTGATTTTTTTCATATCATTACTGTGTGTGCCCAAGTTCTTTAGTGGGGTAATCGTGTAATAACCATGCCCAGATGAGCTAAACCTTGAGAAATTGTATGTAAACATAATGTTGACAGAATTGAGGCTAGAGAGATGTGGAAAGATGATGAAATGAGAGTCTAAATATTAATACTAAATAGAGTGACAATCAAATGAGTAAAACATGACCTTCTCTGTAGCTTTATAGTTAAGGTTAAAATCATGTATCAAATAATGACTATGTTCCAGGCATTACAAGCCAACAGAAGGAGAAAAAGAACATAATACGGATGTTGTCCTCAAGATGCTCATAATCCATTGGGAAAGATAACATTTGTAACAAATCAGGATGTCCTAATTTTGCTACAAAATTTTGTACGTTAGTAACTATGAGTATAAATGCATTGTTGGGTAAGTTTGGTTTTAAATGAAGAATCTAATAAGACTTCTCAAATGGGTTGCTCATTGCCATGATTCTTTGCCTATGAATAAGCTTTCTAGGGAAGGTAGGGTCTAGAGACTCAATTCCAGGAAAAAGAAAAAGTATGCCAGTGACACACAGGGACACAAACTGCTCAGAATTTAGAAACTTTACTCTGCTGTTACTCAGCATTTTTCCCAGTATATGAAAATCAGAAAGAAGCTTGAGAGACATATTTTTGTCAAATTGTGAAATATTTTGCAATTTATACACAGGTGATGGAGAGAAACCAATGGGTTAGAAGATGAAAGCTCTTTCATGATCTGTGTCTGGGAAGGTTTGCTTTGCAGCACTGTGGATGGAGTGTAGAAGGGGTTAATAGTAACAAATTTATAAATGGTTGAAAGGAAAGATATGGCTGAGAACCTTTTCAGAGTAGTTGACCTTTTATTTAAGTGGTGGCAAGAATTCTGGTAAAAGACAGGAGTAACTGATAAGTAAACTCTATTATACTTTCCATCCCTAAAATTAAAAGATTCTATAAGCCTCTAAAACACAATAGAGTAAGCACAGGATTCAAGTCAGAAATCTGAATTAAAATCACACCTTTGCCACCTTTTAAAATGTGTATCGGGTAAATTCTCTATCCTCTTGGAATCCATTGCCTCACGTAAAATAGGCATCAGCACTAAATTTTGTTGTGAGAACTATGATTAGCCCAGAGCCTGTTACATGGTAAATGTTTAGCAAAGTGATTCTGTAGTCACCTAGAAAGAAAAGCAAACTAGCCTTGTGGCCCTTGTTTCAATGCATTTTGCTTTAAGGGGTCAGCGCTAACCTTGCACCTTTGTTGCAAAGCCATATGCGTACCCTTCTGTTGAATAAAAGCCTCTCTTATTCACCACATCTCATCACCTGTGACCAAGTGTATATTTAGACCCTCTCTGTATGTTAGCAGTGACCTCTTAGAAATGGTCCCAGGGTCCATCTGGCATTCTTCCTAGTAAATGACAACACTTAAGCCAAATTACACAAGATTGAAAGTGCCATTTGTTCAGCTACTGAACCAATATAAAGGACGCTTTTTTACAAGAAAACTATGTTCAGTAAGACAAAATTCTGTGGAAGTTAAACATTGTTCTTTGTTCTGGGAGAATAAAAATAGTAGTTTCATGTCATCAGTATCTTAAGATGTTTTGAAATGTGTTCAAGTTAGAAATATAAGGAACACCTGAAATAGTATCTTCTTTTCCAATTTATGCTCGTAATTCTCCTTATTTAAAATCTTTCTCTCTAACAACTGTTGAAACTAAGAACACGGGGTTTGCTTTGACTGAGGTATATTTAAGTGATACATGCCCAATTCCCATAGGGTGAAGATAGTATGCTCAATTTCAGAAGAAATAATTCTAACTTTTTGTTACAAACAGAGGCAACCTTTGTTTTAGGTGGTCACCTATTTTTATTGAAAATTCTCCAAGGCCAAAGGAAAAAAATGTCTATTGTTTCATCTTCCCCTTTCCTACAGCTCAGAGGACAGAAACTTTTTAAAGTTTGTTTCAGAGCATATTAAGATGTATCATAAACACAGTGTAAGTTGAACATTTTAGGAGATTCCTCTCCATGGATGACATAGAGTAAAATTAGACTGTGATCTTTGTCTGACTTCTGCTTCTTGACTCTCCCAGTTGTCTCAATATCAGATGTGTTGAGATTATATACAAGAGAGGGAAGAGAGATTGTCATTCTTATCCATTCTTCTAACAGCACTCCTCACGCTAGCTTTCAACAAGAATTGGATGGAATTGGGCTGGAGGACAATCAGAGAAGCAGGATACACACATGAGTAGACCCTTCCTTTCCCTTGGGTGCAGGCATATTTTTTTGAATCTTAGCTTTGTCCCTTCTTGTGAAGAAAAATGCTCAGCAGATCCCCTGCCCAAGGGGTCTGAAGGTAGCACATGGAGCTGAGTTTACCCTGAACTCAAGCTGAGGCCCTGCTCTGCTTCAATTACTCCATGTGTTATTTCTTACAGAAACCATGTTTTTGTGTTCTGTCTCCTTCTATAAAAATTATGAACTGTTCTTGTCATCTCTGTATCTGTTGGGAATAGAACCAGGTTATGTGCTAGGGACCTGGTAATGTCTGCTGAACATCTGAATAAATGCATGCATCCATCCATGCATGGATGGATAAACATGTAATGCCATTTATAAGACAGCAAAGTTGGCATTTGTAACAGTCATATTATGTTGGTCGTTGTATGTAAATAGGTGTTCTAAGGAAGAAATAATATTTCATTATTAATAGTTTTCTACTATTTTCTACTTGTATTATTATCATTAATAATAGTAAGAATAATAATAGTTATCCATAGACCCTAAAGATGCCAGGTACTAGAAAGTTTAAAGTGATGATATGAAGTGTTCCCATGACTCCATTCTATTTGAAACATTTGTGAAGAAAAAGAGGACTAAGAAATTAGAATTGTAGTGTTCCTTTGTGATTCAGAAGTCCCTCTTTTGTCAAAAACACTGAGCATTTGGCCTCTGGATTATCTTTTTGTTAATGGTAATTTATTAGCAGTCCATAAGTGTGAGAGAATACTGAGAGGCATTGGAGGGTAAAATTGCAAACTCAATGTCCAAACCACACAGCTAGAAAAATTATTATCTTATTACTGGTCAGGTCAGTTTTATGCACATTACTTTTTGCTATGTGAATTTCCTCCCCTAAGGACAGCAAATTATAGTCTGCTACAATGAGGAACTCTGTACTATGATAATTACTTTTATGTTTTCTTTGTTGCTTTTCTTTTTTAATCAGTTGAGTTTCAAAGGTACATTGTAAAGGTTTAGATAGCAAGAGGTTCTTAGCGTTTGCGTCCTTGATGTCAAACTCCCTCTCCAACCCAAGAATGGTGTAGCCACTTTATCTAATGTGAGCTATTTATCTGGAAGTAGAATAAGGTGACCAGATGTCCCACTTTTGGCTGGACAGTCCCGATTTTTAACAATTTGTCCCGCATCCCGCAGCATTTTTAAAAAGTCCCGATTTTTGGAAAGAATGCACGACAAGCTAGGGAACGGCGGGAGATAGACCAAATTTTTAATCAAGAACCCCCTCCCCCCCGGTCAATGGTGTCCCGCTTTACCAATGTTAAAATCTGGTCACCTTAAAGTAGAAGGAAAAGGGGTCAACTGCAAAGTCAAAGTCATCGTATCTCAATTAAATAGGAGTAGAAATTTTTAGTCCATGTTGAAGTGATAGCATTCTGCCAAGTGAATTACATGTTATTTAATGTCAGAAAACTCACCCATGATTCTCACTACCATCTACTGATGTGTTTCTTTAAACCCTGTTTTCATCCTCTCTATTGGCCAATGATAATAAGTTTTGTCATACAATGTGTCTGTAAGAAACAGGTGAAATAATATACTTAGTACCACCAAGTAGAGTGAGATTGAAACCTCACTCTAAAAATTCCAGAGGTTAACAATGTTTTTCTCCTTCCATCCTTATTCTACTATGAGAAACAGTCCCCCACCAATAATTGTTTTAGTTCACTCAGATTTTTATTTTGGTATTTATTTCCATACATTTAAATAATAAATGCATCCTGTTATCTTCTGTCTAATCAAATTTGTGTTCCTTTTGTGTTACATGTGAACTGAACTCTTTCATGTTCCTGACATTTTTTTTCTACCAAAAAAATTGTCTTAATTTTCAGATAAATACTTTCTTGCCATTGCTATAGATATATGAGTTCATTACTGGGCCAAAAAACACACTATGACTTAATTCTCTGTTCTAAACAACTGTTTATTTTTATTTTGCTTATTGATAATTGTCTCGTTTTCCTTTTTAAAATTTTCTATGAAAATCTAAATGTATCTACATTTTCTGAGGGCTCATTAAAAAAAAAAAGCCTTTTAATATAACTCATTATACAGTCAAAAAGTCAGATAATTTATTAATTTTTTAAAAAATTTTCCCTGAAAACCTCTTTTGAAAAACCCAGTTTCCTGTTGCAGCCACACCAGTTGCTTCCCACACCTATCACCCACCTGCCATCTCAGATTTCCCCTCTCTTTTCTCTGGTGTTGGCTTTCACATTAAACATTACCCTTATGTTTATTTTTTCTCAATATATTTTCTAATTTTGGAGGAGTAGATTCTTCAACAGGTTATTGAAAATTGCACATGACATCAAAAGGAATGTGTTGTGAAAGGGTATAATGAAGTTCAGTGAGAAACCATACCTCTGGGAAAATGCAGATGAAGTATAAACGATAGAGTTCCACAGCTGAGAGCTTTATAAACTTGAAAAATGGAAAAGGCCTCTCTGAGCATCCAGGCCACATTTCTCATTAAACCACAAAGGGGGGATGATTAAAAGGGAGGGAGCAGCAAAATCAGAACTAGAGCTTCCATCTCCTGATTAGCCTTCCGTGCCTTCCCCCTGCTGCACATCTGTCAGGTGTGTGCTCTGTAACTGTGTTTCTTTCAATATTCAGTCCTTGCAATGATATGGTGCTATGTGCTTCACTGTACCTATGACTATTTTGCAGGTGAAGAAATGGGGGGGAAATGGTAGAGAAATTGATCAAACTGTACAACTACTAAGTGGCAAATTGAGACTACCTAACACACACACTCACATACAAATACACATACGCACACACAAGAGATCTGCATTTAAATATTTACTGTTTTTAAAAGTCCATTTCTATTCAGGACCTTAACAAATAAAAATTATTAAGTAATCAAGGTCATCTTTTAAATGTTTCATGAGTTTTCCTTTGTTCAAAATTGATAATAGTAGTAGTGACACTAGCTGTTATTACTGTGGTGCCCCTAAAGTTCAGCTTTCTCTAAAGGTCAGCTAGAAATTTTTCAAAGGGCACAGCTAATGCTATGCATGTGGTGCTTTGCAGGCAACATTAGCGACGGCTTTCTGAATTGTTTCTCTCCTTAAATGAACCAAGGTTCAAGGTGCTTCAAATTCCTAATCTGTCTTATTTTTTTAAGCCACATTTACTACAATGAAATTTGCTTTACAGTTTAAGGTGAATAGAATTGTCCCTATCAAGCTAAAACATTAACATAATAGTTATTGAAATTTCCTGAGCAATGTTGATACAGTATGAACATTACCCATTGAAATAAAAATACATTAACGAGTAGTAACTAAAATCAATTTCATTTGTTCAATAGCTATATTATGAATGTTCATGTGCCTGCACCCTTGTTGACATTCCAGCTACATAGATGAACACACTATCTCCTGTGTTCAAAGGAGGAAATTGCCCAATTACAAAACAAATATATAAGTCAATAATTTAAACGCATTGTAAAAATTATGATCATTGGTTTATAAGGCACTGTGTGATATGGAACTATCTCAAATATATACAAGAAGGAAATACAAAATAGGAATAAAGAATAATTTTACAATTTGGTTGGTTAAACATTAAAGGCTAATTACTTAAATATTTCTCTTGGGTGCACAGAAAGCTATTGAAAGATCATTCCTGGAATATGGATTAATGAGCTTGGGGTGAGAGATTTATTTTTCAGTGACTATATTTTTATGCCAATTCCTAAAATGTACATGACAAAAGGTGAACATTTAGGTTAGTTTTAGGAATCTAATAAGTCTTTGAAGAAGTTGAGTCACCTGACGTCAGTTGTCGTACGTGAAGAAGAGGGGCAAGATTATGAAATACAAGAAGGATTTTCAAGATAACAAGGGAACAGTATAGTGTAACTGGCAGAAATGGGAAATATTCATCATATTCTATTTCCAGGGGATTAGGCATTCCTGGTGAGAGTGAGACAGGAGCCAAGAATCCAGCACCACTGGGAAACTTGTCAATACTTTGATAAGAACTTGCAAGTTGTGCTGAGGAATTGAAACTCACATGCCTAGGGATGAGTATTTCTCACGAGGACAGAATTTATTTTATTTAAAAGAGGGATTAATTTTTCCAGAAAATTTACTCTGTAAGAATTTCTTTATATGATAAAGTCTTCTTAGAATTAAATTATATATATATATATATATATATATATATATATATATATATATATAATTATTTTGTTGTTTACAAGACGTTGAATAATTTGATTTCATTTTCAGCAAAATGGCAGACTAAAATCCTGATTCTTTTTCTTTTTTTTTTTACAAGATTTAGTTTTATTGTTTTTTGACAGAGAGAAGGGGGAGGGCCCGGAGCAGTGTCCATAGTTGACAGCATTAGTTTTCTATATAGTTTCACTCCACAGGTGGGCACAGGGCTGCACAGGTCTGGAACTGGGTCGGGAGCCTCCCACATAGGCTCGGGCAAGAACTGAACTGGAGGCACACCCCAGTTCAACATATGGGTCCACCTGGGCAAGGGCTGGGATTTGATCCTCTGTCTCTGGGGCTGCAAAGTGAGCATTTAACCCACTGAGCCATCCCAGCTTCCCCCTGATTCTTAAAATATTGAATAAACATAGCAAAAATGCATTGGTTTGCCTACTTGAAGTTACAAGAAATTAAGGGAAATTTCCAAGGGCCAAACTGTGAGTAGAAGCTGAAAACCAGAGTGGAATACTGACATTGATGCTTTAGCTATTCTGGGGGCATTAATCAATTCTGATCCAATGAACCTAATTGGAGAAATGAACAAAACAACCTACCAGACAAGGTCAAGTATTAAACATTGAGACACATGAAGGACTACAATTCTGAGAAAGATAAACAAAACTATATAAGAGAATGTGAGTGTGTGTGTGTGTGTGTGTGTGTGTGTAAGCACGTGTTTGACTCAGGACTTTGGAAATAAAATGACAAAACTCTTCCTTGAGAATGCTATCACTTTAGCCTTTTCATTGCTACTTACCTAAAGGAGGTCATTTATACCACATCATAGAATATCTTGGGAACAGTGCCAACTTAGCATTGCTCCACCTAGCTTAGTCATGAAGACCTTAAATAAACCATGTGTTCATAAAGCCACATTGCCTGTCTTGTTCTGACTTATTTCATCATCACGGGAAAAAAAATCTCAGAAGGGTGGAAAGAGAATGCACACACTATGGAGTTAGTAAGTGGCCATAAAATGTGGGAATTGGGTGAAAAACTTCAAGCCCTACCCCTCCTAATTGGATCAGCAAGCATTGGGTATGCAGCAGCTCATTGCATGTTACCAAGTATCTATATGATACTAAGATAAGAATGAAAACCACCAGCACATATAAGAGCTGTCCAGAAAGTATTCAATGATATGACCATCCTTGTTATATTGACAATGGCTGGATTTCCCCCCCCCCAAGAACCCTCATATATCACTTTTGAAACAAGTTGCATTTCTACTGCCCATTTCCAATCTTCTTACTTATGTCAATAAGTATATAAATTTTAAGTCACCCTATTAAACCAATAAATGTATATCTCTGGTTTCTGTGACTTTAAGTAAAGGTATAAATGGCCTCTGAGATTTTGAATTTTTTATATATCAGTATATGGCACAAATTGAAATTTGTGTGGAGAAAGAGTAGGCACAACTAATTTCTATTTGAAGTAAGTAGAGAAATAAAAATTTTAGTTGGTGAACATTGAGATTCCACTTCCAGACAAAGAATAAGGTACATCTCTCTTTGTGCCCTTCCTTTTTACATTTATTTTTTTATGTTTATATGTATACTTGTGTGTGTGTGTGTGTGTGTGTGTGTGTGTGTGTTGTGTGTATTTAAGATGAGAGAGAGAGAGAGAAGGGGGGAGGTCCCAGAGCAGTCTCCATAGTTGTACATCATTAATCATGACATGGTTTCATTCCACATAGGTGGATGTGGGGCTGTGGGGGCAGGAACTAAACTGGGGCCCCTTGCAAGGGAGGCAAGAACTTTCACCGCAGAGCTACGCAGCAGTTGCTAGTTGTGCCACAGTCAGCATATGGGATTGCATGGGCCAGGGCGGGAAATCAAACCCCAGATCTTATGATTATGAGGCAAGTACTCAACCCCTGAGCAATCCTGGCACCCCCATACTTATTTATTTTTATTGTATTTATTTACTTAGACCTTGGTATTTATGAATGCTGAAGTTCATGTGATATGTATGACTTTGTACTCTCCCTCAGTGATCATCATTGTTTTATTCTGCATTTTCATTAAAAGCTTTTACACTTAGTGTTAAATAACAACCGTTTTATGCAGGCAATTTTCCTACTTCAACTGACAGTGTGCTTTTCTTAAGATAATAAAGGAGTTCCTGAAGACCTGAGGACAGGTTATTTAATGAGAGTGCACCAAATGTAGGGACCATTCATTTTTCTGGGTTTCTGCTTTACAAAGTATCATGTTTGTTACTCCCAACCATGTGTAATGAGGGTGGCACGATGCAAAATGATATGCAAATTTTGTGCATCTGATAATATTTGTAAATTTTCCTTAACAATTAATTAAAGTATATTCTTTCGTACACAATCTAGTAGTGCTCTTAAAAACATGACATTCTGATCTTGTCAGGATAAGAAACAAATATCAGATTCCAACCAGATCTTTCTGATGCCTTTCTAGTTGGTATATATCTAAAATAAATTAAAGCAGGATGTAAAAAAATTTTTTGCATACTCGTGTTTGTTGTAACAGTATTCACAAAAGCTAAGAGAAGGAAGCAACCAAAATGTCTATAGAGGAATGAGTGTATAAACAGAATGTTACATACAGACATACAATAGAATATTATTCATTCTAAATAAAGAACATCCTGTCACATGCTGCAAAATGAATAAACCTTGAGACCATTATGCTGAGTATAATAAGCCAATTCACAAGTGGACATATACTATATGATTCCACTTACATGAGGTATCTAGCACAGTCAAAATGATGGAATCTGATCTTTTAAGTCAAGAATGTCAAAAGTTCTGAGGAGTTTCCCAGTCAATTTCCCAGTATCTTTTTCCTTATTTGGCACTTTCAGATTTAGAAAAGTAAGAATTCACATTTAATCAACATCTAGTACATGTCATATGCGATAGTAGTCATTCACCCCACACGTTTATTGTTTTTTATCCAAATAAGTCGCATCTTACTATCTTCTTTTTAGTGTTAAAGAAATGAAAAATTACCTAAAATTGATGATGTTCTAGTATCACAGGGCTGCTCAGTGGGTAAGTAAATGATAGAATAAATCTGTTACAGAGTCAAGATCCCAAGTCTAACTCTCTCCATTAGAAATGTGTTAACGAGAAAGTGTCAAGCCAAAAATAGGCAGAAATTGTTGTCCAGAACCCAGCCAACCTCCACACTAGTGGATGAGAGCTGATCCTTAGGTGACATTGTACAGAACAGAGAGGAAAACTTGAATATTCCTAGGGAGAGTAATCATTCTTCTCCCCACTCCCTGATGATTAAAAAAAGGAAGAAGAAGAAGAAGAGGGAGAAGGAAGAGGAGGAGGGGGAGGGGGAGGAGAAGAAATCTATTCACAAGTCCAGATAGTGTGACTCAAATGCCATCCTGTGGTGAGTCAGAATCAGGGGAATTAGAGAGTTGGAGTTAAGGACCATGCCAAAAGCCACAGCTGAAAAGAGATGACCTTGGCTCTGCACTACTCCGAGTCAAGGAGCAGGATCTGTCAGAAATATCTAAAATCTCTCAAGTTCTTGATGTAGTCCCGTTGAAATAGGGTGAGTATATAGTATAGTGTGTCACTCAAAGTGGAACACCACTGACAGTGAAATACAGTCCTATTAACACCCAGAGTTGGAGAAAAGGCATAAACCAGGACCCTTCCAACAGAGTCCAGTATGTGTTCATTATGGATATGTAACAGTAGGTGCTCTCAAAAGGCTTCAGGGCTTGTTCCACCGCCAATTAATTCTCCTCCCATTTTGCCAGTTTCTCAGGTCATATTATCTCCTAAAATAGTGGCCTGTAAAACCCTAGACCAAGCTTAGCCAACCTGTGGTCCATGAGGTTCATGCAGTCCAAGATGTCTTTGAGTGAGACCCAACACAAATTCATACACTTTCTTAAAACGTTATGAGACATCTTTTGCTTTTTTTTTATTTTTTTTTATTTTTTAAGCTCATCAGCTATTATTAGTGTTAGGGTATTTTATTCATGGCTCAAGACAATTCTTCTTCCAGTGTTGGCCCAGGGAAGCCAAAGGTTGGACACCCTTGCCTGAGACAAACTTGCAAAGCTTGTTTTGCCAAAAGCCAACATTTTCACATAATTGTAATTATTTTCTATCAAAAAGAAAGTAGGCTTTCTTGCCAAGTCACTCAGACGAGAACACATGCACGCTCTACCTTTGGGGAAGAAATGAGAAGTTTCAGAAATAGAATATTTTATGTCATGTGTAGTCAACAAATGAGTTCTGAAGGTATAAGAAAAACTCATGCATAGTTCCTGCTTATAATCTCAGAGACAGATCTTCACCATCTATAGGAAACTTTAGCAAAAAGGATGACCAAACAGCCCCAAGGTTCCTGTTGTGTCTTTCTCTCTCAGAAATCAACGCTTGAAAAGACGAACTCTTGAGGGTTCTGCTAAGAAAATCTTTGGATGGGAACTCCTTTGAGGCTCTCAAAATAAAACTGTATTTTTTCCCTCCCTAAAAAGATCTAGAAAACTGGAATGAGCTCCATTTATCGTTCAACCCCCAAAATCTGAGCCCATGTCAGGGGCGTCACTTTGGTTGTATACACTTCCCCTTTGCTCCATGTTGGTAAACTTTTTTGGGGGGAATTAAATCATTTCAATGCTGCAATAATGTTTCCATTTTTGTGAACCCAAAACATAATCACCAATCAGAGCCATCAACAACACAGAATGACTACAGTGAGTCATATGTTTGGACATAAAAAGAGAACTCTGATGTTGTGGGTAGCTGCTATAGCATTATCATTTGAAACTGTAAAATTCTTTTTAGAGTTTTAAAACATTGAGTGTAGTATTCATAGCCCCGACACAACTTTGCAGTATTTTAGGAAGTGGGGGACCCCCTGCTTTTAATAATATATTGACATCAATGTCTTTGTTTTAGAGATCAAGGAAGTGAATTTCAGGGAGAAAAAGGAATAGTTTTACTCAGTATCATGCTGCTAGAAAGAATCAGTGTCACAACTAGGGCCTGGAAGGGATTGTGGCCCTGGTTCATAGCAATTTGTACCCACATTTTTCCCCCTTAATAACCATCTTTGTCACTTTGACCCCTGCCAGTATTCCTAATTTTAATATCACCGGTTTTTTTTTTCCATATACGCTATCCTATAAACTCTTTTTGAGTCTCACATGATAAACTACTGTGTATTATCTTGGCCTCTTTTTATCCTCTATCTATAAATGTACTTATAGAGTTTAACCTTTGATAACATGCATATTGAATAGAACAGGTTAAAAAACAGCTCTGATTTTTCTTACTCCTCATTTCCTTCATATTTCCTAGAATGTATAAACTTGAAATTAAAGCTATTAAGTGTACAAAAAAAGTTTTTTTAAAGAAACAAAATAGTATGAGAAAAACAGATATTTTTAAGGCTTATTGTAACACTAAGATGTTCAGGTCCACATTTTAAAGACAATGAAACTGAGAATCTTAAAGGAAATGCCTTAGAAATACTCACTAGAGACTTTGTCAACAATCTTCTGGCCTGTTTCTTGGCGAGCAGCCACTGTCTTCCATTTCATTTCCATCCAACTGCTGAATTGATCTTCCTAAAATGCAAAAGGCATCATTTCATTTACTAGTCTAAATGCCTTCTGTGAATTCCTACTGCTCAGAGAAAAGACAATGAATTTATTAACTGTGCGGTCCACCTTTCATAATCTGCCTTGCACTCCACTTTCTACTTTTGCAGCCTGTGTCTGGCCCACAACTAAAAAATATTTGGTACTTCAGAAAAAAGAAAATCCCCCAAATACACGATAATTCCCTTATGCCTCAGTGACTCTACAGACACTATTTCTTCTGTCTCAAATTTTCTCACTTTTTTACTATGGTATTCTTTTGACCCCCATGAGGTCACATTTAGATTTTAGAATTTCTATAAAGCCCTCTCCACGTATGCATTCATTCTTTCTCTGTCCACATGTTCGTTCAAAATAGGTTGAGTTTTCTAGGCCTCAAGTCCTCTTTGAGACATCAAGGAGAACATGTTGAAAAAAACAGAAAAACGTTCTGCCCTTGTGGCATGTATATTCTAGAGAGTAGAGAGAATAAAAATTACATAAATAAGTAAGCAATGTGTTTGAAAATGTAATAAGTGCAATGAAAACTAAGGGCAGCGTTATAGTAATAAGTAAATAAATAAATAAATAAATAAATAAACAAACAAGCAAACAAACAAACAAACAAATAAATAAAATGCCAGAGAGGAATAGGTGCACCATAATTGGATTGTTAGAGAGATATTTTTCAGGAAATGATTACTGATTAAGCAGAGAGACAATTGGCTATAGACAGAGGTTCAATTATACAGAATAAAATACAAATAACCTCAATGGAACCAACTTTGTCCTGTTCGAAAGACAAGTAAATAAACATCAATAGATAGAGAAATGTTTTGACTCTTCAAAACATTAGGGAATGGGTGGTAAAAAAAAAAATGTATGTGTGATCCTTCTTCAGTATTCTTATAACCAGTTTACATAACATTATTAAACCACTTTTGTATTTATTTAGATTTGCATGCTCAAATATCAAGTCAGATTGTAAGATACTTGCACAAGAATATAGTTCATACATTTTATCATATTAATATTTCCACATGACTAGAATGTCCTGAAAAAAACACATATGTGTAGATTTCTGTATTAATTTATGTATTTTTTAATGACATAACTGAGATCCCAACACATAGCAGGCACTATATACAAAACATTGGGGATAAACTGGCAAACAAAAATCATCATAGCCCTGCCTTTATTATAGAATGAGGGGAAAAGATTCAAGGCACTGATAGTAAGCTAGCTTTTGGATTTTTGGCTTTTATCCTAAAAACAATGGGAAGTCAATGGTTTATCTCAAGTAAACACCCAAGTATTAATTAATTCTACTCAGTTACCATGTTGAGGGCTCAATCCATGGCTAATCTATCTTAATGTTTTTCCCCTCTACTATTAACATAAAATACTTAGAAATAAACCAGAGTGATTTCCCTAAGTAAAATATGACCTAAATTGGCCTTTGTATATGGGATTCCTATTTACTTTCCCAGAATCATTGTCCGATAGCTCTCATCTATATACCAGTGTTCATGTCATTCACGTGGTTTTCTCGCCCCCAAAATGCAATGTGATGGCTTGTCTTTGTGCCTATGAAACTCTGTGCATTTATGTTGCCACATGTGCAAGAATTCTTTATGGGAGAAACAGTGGCCTGGCTTACAGTGAGAGATAAGTCATTTTTTTGAGAGTCCTGTGTATAGAATTTATCCCCTGGGGTTATCAATGATAATAAGGTATCTGTTTTGCCCAAATAGAAATTGTCACTACTTTAGAGGTGAGATACAAGGCTTTGTGGTACATTTTATCCTTAAGGTTTTCCTTCAGATTTTTTTTGGAGGGGGGGGCGGGGGAGAGTAAAATAACCTGCTCAGGAAATGGATGATCCTGTCAATCATAATTTAAAGTTATGATCATGATAGTGCTTTTTAGAAACATGACTCAAGATTTAGAATGCTGTGTGTCTTATCTCTAGCCCAAATCAGCCCACATTTTGCATATAGTTTATACAGGCAGACATACACAAAGCCTCTAAGAAATAATTTATGTATCTTCCAAGTAAAAAAGATGAAAATGAGTCAGTAATAATGTCACCATACTGAGCACAATGTTCTAACTTTATTATGATAACAGTCAGAACTTCTGCACAAGATGTAGTTTTTTTATTGGGCCCCACTGACCACTAACTCTGACAAAACAAGAAAATTGTCCATGGAAAAATATGAGCAGAAGAAGCTGTACCTATATAAAGAATAGAGTCTTACATGTCTTTGCTTTACTTATTCATTATAATAGGCTTTTATAACCTTGCAACTATTGACATTTTGTGGCCAGATCATTTGCTATGGGGGACTACACTGTGCATTATAGCATTTTTAACAGCACCTCTAATCTCTATCCACTAGATGGCCACTAGTACCTCTCTGCCCCAAAGTTGTGACCATCAAAACTTGTCTCCATGCCATTGCCAGATGTTCTGTAGGAGCAACAGGAAGAATCACAACATTACAGAATAAATAGTGCAATATGAACAAGAAAATGTGTTATATAATTCACTTTTCCATATTCTCTATGGCTTTATAGATCTATGTATGAAGCACATGAGATTCTGTATGTGTACATTTTGCAGATATAATTCTAACACTATCTCATTTAATTCTCACAAGTATCCTTGAACCAGATATTATTTCCTGGATTCAACTAAGGTACAGAGAGTGTAAGTAACTTGCTTAAAAGTAAACAGTAAGAGGTAGAGCCAGAATAAAATCAAATACTCTCATATAAACCTCTAACAAACTAAACATTTTGATTAAATATAATTTAATGTGAGATTCAAGTTTACAACTAAAATTTTGAAAATCACTAATTTATTACTTTCATTTCAACTCTCTACACAATAAAAGTCTCTCCTGCACATAACAAATTTGACATATTTTTAACGCACTTTTATGTCATGTTTTCTTTCTAACCCTCAAAACAACCCTGTGAGTAGAATAGCCAGGGTTATTATTCTCATTTTAGAGCTGCAGTAACTGGCAGGGAAATTAAATGACTCAAATATAGATTTATCGGTCATATGTTACAGAAATTGAATTATTCTAATATGTACATATACACATATGCATGAGTATGATGGCAGCTGGTCATGTCTCTAACACATTAATTTGGAATAATTTTGAGTAATTGTACTCATTTCACAACATTACAGGATCTCAGTAAAGGGGAAATTAATCTTTTGTTTTCTTCTTTGTCTTAGTCAGCATTAAAACTGTATTGACTCCCCTTACCCTCTTCTAGCTCCTCTCCTCCCCTCATACCCTCTGGTAACCATTCATAGGTTGTTCTATGCCTATGGGTTTTTGTTTGTTCTGTTTGTTTCCTGCTTTAAGTTTTATATCCCACATATAAGTGAAATCTTAAGGAACAGTGAGTCAAATATATGGTGATGGAAAGAAATTTGACTTTGGGTGGTGAACACACAATGTAATCAATATATGTAGATGATGTATTATAGAATTGTACTCTTGAAACCTACATAATTTTATTATCCAGTGTTACCCCAAAAAATCTAACGAGAAAAAAAAAACTTTGTTTACATGCTTTTCTCTTAAAATTTGATTTCTTATTTCTTGATCCTAAGCAATAAAAAGTAATTATTTTTGCATTAACATAAATCTCATTAAATGACCATAACTATATACAAGCTCTAATTCAGAATTGAAGATTTCACAGAGGTGATAGAGGTGTGTGAAGAAGTGGAGGAAAGGATTGAGGTTAAAAATGAAAATAATATGTACATTATTTATTAGTTAAGAAAATAGTAGAATCTGGTAAGCTTGAAAGAGTCATATTGGAAGTCTGAGAGAAATACTATCAGACCCTTGGGTGGAATAGATGGGAGGAACTTCCATGGTTTGGCTCCAGTCTAGACTAAATCTATTTGCCAATATGACTTGAGGAAAAATTCAGAAACTACAGAGGTTAGGAAACATTTCTTTGAGAGTTATGTAGATGTATTCAAATGGGAAAAGTCTAGGGAGGCCAACTAGAAGATTTATTGCAAGAGTACAAGCATATAATCAGTCAAATCAAAGAAAGACTAAAATAAACCCAAATTTTGCTCTTTTGTCTAATTTTTCAGTCATTAGTCAGTATTATATTTTAAAGTTTAATGGGTATAACCCATGTTTTAGGGAAAACTGTCCTTTCTATAAATGTCTATTAGGTCCAGGCAATCAATAGTGCTGTTCAAATCTACATTCTTACTGGTTTTCTATTTATTCTATTAATTATTGAGAGAGTGGGATGGGGATCTCTCACTATTAATGTGGATTACTCCATTTCTCTGTGTAGTTTTACCATTTTTGATTCATAAATTTTTGAAGCTCTGTTATTAAGTGCACGAATGTTTATCAAATACATCGACTTCTTTATAATTATGAAATGGTCTCCTTTGTCCACAGTAATATGTTTGCACTGAAAGCTACTGACACTATTATAAAATATTAATCAATATTAATAACAAGCTTTCTTTTTATTAGTGTTAACATAACATTTCTATTTTTCTAAATTTTAACATTTTTATGTCTTTATAAAGACTATTTCTTGCAGCCACCATATAGTCTGGAGACCCTGAGTCTTGCCTTTTTAACTTATGAACTACTGACTGTGCATTTAATTTGAATATTTATATGATTAGTTTTACATCTATCAATTTATTGCTATCAATATTTTATAACTATCCCATTTGTTTATAGTTTATTTTTCCTGTTCTTCTGACTTCTTTTAAATTAAGGCAATATTTTTATTCCATTTTATTTCTTTTGGGGGGGACTTATTAGCTATAACTTTTAGTTTTGATATTTTTAGTGGTTGATTTAGGTTTTATATCATCCATCATAACCTTTCAAAAATCTACCTTCAAGTGATATATCACTTCATGTCTAATATAAGAACTTAGAGTAGTATATTTACATTTCTCCCTTCCTCAAATTTGTTTTTATTATCATATAATATACTTTTATAAGTTAATATAACTCCCCACTAAATTGTTAATTATTTTTGCTTAAACAGCCAATTGTTCTTAATGATATTTAAATAAAAATAATGTATATATGTTTATATACATTATATATTTACCTATGTAGTTACCATTTCTACTCTTTGTTTCTTGGTATAGATGAAAAT
>PVKE010034454.1:0-17386 GCA_004027555.1 Craseonycteris thonglongyai
CCATCCCTCTACTGGGCATCTACCCAAAAAACCTGAAAACCTTAATCTTTAAAGATGTTTGTACCCGCATGTTCATCGCAGCACTGTTCACAGTGGCCAGAACATGGAAACAACCAAAATGCCCTTTGATAGATGACTGGATAAAGAAGATGTGGTACATTTACACAATGGAATACTACTCAGCGATAAGAAATGATGATGAAATACAGTCATTTGTGGCAACATGGATGGACCTAGAGACCATCTTATTAAGAGAAATAAGGCAGACTGAAAGAATCTGGAAAAATATGACCTCACTTATAGGTGGAATATAAAAGTGAAAGTAAAGACACAGAGACCTATGGACACACTCAATAACTTGGTGATTGCCTGAGGGAAGGAGAGGAGGGGGGAGGGAGAGAGGGAGGGGAGGTGGGAGAGGGCACCAGCATTATGGGCACACTCAATGGTTTGATGTTTACCTGGAGAGAAGGGAGGAGGGGGAAGGAAGAGTTGTGTGGGGAGGGGGGAGTGGGCACCAGTTATATGGTGTTGGAGGGGGACCTGATTATTCTGGGAGCTGGGCACATAATGCGATGCATGGGTGATGTGATGTGGAGTTGTACATCCGGAAACTATCTAATTGTTACCAACCAATGTCACCCCATTAAATTTAACAATAAAATATAATAATATTAAAAAACAAAAAAAGAAGAAGTAACACCCTTTTTAAAGTAGTATTGTGTGCTTGATTGTGATAATGATATGTTACAGAATTTTGTAGTGAAAGATATGGTATAGTTTATCAGCTCATAAAAAAGGGGTGTGACTTCTGCCTCACCCTAGATATAAAGGAAAAACTACTGAGGTGACTGCGTCATTTTAACTGTAAAGCATTGAGTCTTAGTTTCTTTCCTAAATTCTGAAGCATCATTAAAAAGAAAATTAACAAAATTAATACAGGCTCAAAGATAATTACCTTATTCCTTGTTAAAACCCAGCTCTATTGTTATTTATTTATGTTTGCTCAGATTGTTTCAGCTGTTACTGTTGGGACCTCTTTGAGAGCTCCTATGTAAATATGGCTTTAATTTGCATTGTCTTATGAACATTCGTCAGTGAGATTCTAAACTGAAAGGTCAAGAAAGGCCAATTAATTGCATAATTGTTTATTGGAAAATGATTAAGTTCTCCTGATTATTCAGTTCTATTAGAAATAGCTTCTGATAGGTCTAGATGTGTTTCTAATACATTACTTCCTGTGATAGCCATTCTTGCAAATTTGTAAGCTCTTGCTTTGTACTAATTAATTCATATTTTTCATTTCAAGGTGATATATATTGATTTGCACATTTTTTTTCTTTTTTTTTCTTGCCTCATAGGACTCTTTTAATTGCATTTTCTCCAACTTATATACTGAGTAGGTAGATGCTTACATTTTTTGGGATTCAAAGAAATATATTACTGATAATTACTTAACATTATTTGATTAAATTATTAAAAGCAGAAAACATCTTTGTGCTTTCCAGCAGGAATTGATCTCAATATTTTAAAGCATAAATAAGAACTATGTAATTCATTTGGTTAGCATTGATTTTGATAATTAAATCATTATTTCCTTTACTTAGTAAGTGAAATACTAAATGACACATCTACTGAACAATTATGCTACAAAGTAATATTTATAAGCAAATCATTTAACATAATTTGACAGAAAATTATTTGATACAATATGTAAAAAGGATAGTAAAACATCCATGTGCTTGAGATAATATCCTCTTGGAAACAGTGCAATCAATTCTAGGTATAATCAAAATGCATTTCGATCCTGCATATAAACGACTCTTTAAAAAAATGTAAGTTAATTCTTATTTAATACCTATCATTTTTTCTAAGAAGAATAAAATAAAATATATTTATGGGTTTGTGTGAAAAAGTGTGTGTATATAAAAATGCTTGCCCCTTTTTAGGTAGATTTGTACGGCCTAGATGCAATATATCTTTAGGACGTTTAGAAGGATTGTTATTTGTGAGGGATGAGCATGATATGGTTGCTACAGGCTATGGACAAAACAAACAAATACACAAATAGAGAAATAGTTTAATTGATGCTGATATTAACAACAGATTGACCCCAAGGCACACTGAAAATTGCAGGGACAGAGGCTCAGTTTTCTATACAATTCTGAATGTGTCTTAATGCCATGATGCTCTATTCTATCCATTGTAAGTGATAGTAGTAGTAGCTGTAACAAGTCAAATAATAACAGCATTACTTGGATCACTTCTTTCCCTTCCTCTCTTCCCTAGTGTTACCATCTCGATTCAAAGAATCATAGTTTGTTGTTGCTGTTGCTAAATTTCTTGGGGTGACATCAGTTGGTAACAATTACATAGGTTCCAGGTGTACAACTCTACATTACATTGTCTATGCATTGCGTTATGTGCTCACCACCCAGTCAGCTCTTCTTCCATCACCATATATTTGATGCTCCGGCCCTATTCCCCACCCACCCCACACACACCTTTCCCTCTAGTTTACTGCTAGGTGGAAGTTGTTTATTTCTTTGAATGATTTAGTGTGAATATAGACCTATAATATAAAATTATTTATTTCTTTTCAACCACTATTCCCAATATTGAACAAAGCTTCAGAAATATTTATCTATTCTTGTCTCAAAGAAATTCTTCATCGCTCTTTCTTTTCCCAGAGAGAAGTGCAAATGTAGTCCCCCACTACCATAAATTATGCAGTGGTGTTTCTCACATTTAGGAAAACTGCATGTATCAACATTCCTAGAGTGCAATGGATGAGCCTAACCCTGAGAAAACCACCTTTGGGATCATATGTCCCTTGCAAGGTAAGTATTCAGGGAAAAGCTTCTAACTCTGCATAGCCCTTATTAGAGATTTTAAAGTCTTGGCACAATTTTGGTTGGGGCTGTGATAAATGAAAGCAGACTGGAAATAGCTTAGGGATCAAGCCATAAATGTTGTTTCCTGGAAATCTCTGGACTGTCCCAGAATGAAGACCTTCCCAAGCTGCTACAGCCTGGACTGTGCAAGGTGATCCCTCTGGAGTAATCTTACTTCAAGTGCCCTATTTTCTTCAGAGGAAATGACTCAATTTATAAATTTCCACCTGTGTATTGCAGTTCCACATGGATTTTCCAATAACAGGCTCCTGGAGCTTTCTCAAAGTCTTAGAGTTGTTGAGAGCCACAGTCCAGACTGACATTGACACTAAGTGGATATGAGACACACAGGAATAAAAACTTTGCATAATCAGGTCATGGAAAATATTCATTATATATTTTTCAAACTGGAATGAGGCAACAAAACCAATTTATTTTCTTCCCAGCATTACCAACAAGCACTTAGTGAGGGACTCGTGCTCATATATTCCGAGTAATACACAATAGGTACACACACCACAGGAGGCACTTGTGGCAAATATATAAATGACTGTTAGAAATTAACTGGGCAAGCACTTTCTGGTCTTTTTTATTCCCAAGGGTTGGAGGACAGTAATTGATTTCCCAGACTCACTGAGTCAAAACTTGAGATACATGATGAATAAAACATAGACCTTGACCTCAAGTAAACTGAGAAAACGTTATAATAGGAATATTTTTAAAAAACAGGAATGTTTTATGACTATAAATATAAACTTTAAAGTATTAGAAAAGAGTGAAGATAAACTAATTTTGTTGAAATTTAAGACACTTTTTTTTTCATAAATGACTCAAACCAACCCTGTGAGAGAAAAGTAGCACTATCCCAGTTAGCAAAAGAGAAAACAAATCCTTCAGTGGATCATTCATTCTCACACTGCTGCTAAGTAGCAGATTTAGAAATGGAATTTCTGGATTGTTTTTTCTTCCCCCAAACCCACAGCTCTTAAGTCTATCTATGTATTCTATTATATCTACCAGAAACAACCCTGAATGGATACAGGTAGAATGAGAGGAAAGACTGCATTAAAAAAATGTTTTAAAGGTTAAATAGGAGTCTAAGATGATAAGGTAGTGATAAGATGAGAAGCACTTCACTTGCAAGGGTTTAGAGACATGCTCGCATAGTGACGCAGGATACTTTAATTTTTACATTTTGTAATATTTAGTGAATTAATCCATAATTAAACTTTTAGGGAAATAAGAACCAAGCAGTAACTATATAAAGAATAAACTACTTCATATAATTTCATAAATAGGAAAAAATTACAGTAAAATAAAATCAGAAACAAAATACTACATTTGAAATGCATTCTTTTGTTTCTTTGCAACAAGGGAAAGAGTACTGTGCCTTTAAAGGGCTCACTGTCTGTTGTTCAATGTTGGCCATTGAAAACATTTCTGATGCTTATATTTATCCTTGGTTATAACTTAATTTAACACAAAATCTAATGTGATCATTTTCCACTGGGCTTGTCCTAGGAAAAAGTTTTACATGTGATATTTACATTTTAGGACCATTTATTTTCCTGCCTTTGATATTATCCTGTATTTCTTTAAAATAGCTTTTTGAAGTGTTTAGTTTATCACCCTGTATCAATACTTCTTTGTTTCTCCTAATGACAATACCA
The DNA here is from genome assembly GCA_004027555.1 of Craseonycteris thonglongyai. Lineage (NCBI taxonomy): Eukaryota > Metazoa > Chordata > Mammalia > Chiroptera > Craseonycteridae > Craseonycteris > Craseonycteris thonglongyai. The sequence goes on from PVKE010034454.1 coordinate 4,565, forward strand.
ACAGCTTACTCATCTCACTGATAAAAAGAAGATATTACTGATAAAGAGCTTTATCTTAAAGATACAGATTTGAATTCAGTTGCTTTACTCACAGAATACTGCACCATAAACAGGTAGAAAATTTTACAACGTAGAAATTCAAGGATAAATGTTAATATCAGAAAAACTTTTTTTAATATAATGCCACATCAACAAATTAGAATATATCATGTAATAATTTATTAGATACCTAAAAAGTAATTGCTAAAATTCAAAAACAAATCCTAATAAATCTATTTTACAAAAAAATCTTTTTTTTTTTTTTGCTAAATAGTAAAACAGTATAACAGTCAATAGCATTATTTATACAAACATCTCTGCATATTTGTTTATCTGATCATATGTGTGTTTTTTAAGGAATAGGCATGTAGCTGTTTTGAGAGTCTTGAAGGGAATGGATTAATTTTAAAATTGGGAATAATACTTCCATATTATTCATAAAGCACTTAGATTTTTTTTTAAAGTATCAACAGTTATACATATTCAGTAATGGTAAACAGTTGGACTCTATAGAAAAACCCAAAGAACAGGTATAACTATTATTATGACTAATACTATTAGCAAATAGGTAAAAACAAACAAAATAGATTCTGAGTGTAATGTCAATCCATAGATATACAAGCTTTGTCAATATCTTGAGAGAGTACTAGCTGCCCACCTCTAGTGCTGGTGGCTTCTCACTCTCAAGGAATCTTTGATGCTTGTACACAGGGGTTTATGCCCATTCTCAGTTAAGCACATGATAAGGTTCCTTCCAACAAGGTTGGAGAGACTTTTATTTGATGTACTTTCCAAAAACCAGTATCTAAAGTCTTTGTCCCCTGAGAGCTCACTGAAAGGAAACTGTTACCATCTTGATTTTTTTTTTTTCTTAAAGTGATTCTATCAAACCTTGGCAATAGTGTAAGATGTCTTCTTTCAATCATATCAATTAATATATTTCTTTATTTGAGTTCAGCTTAAATGCACTACAATGCATGAAGCAACGCAAAAACCCCAAACAGGAAAGAACCGAGCAGCCACCTTGGGTTTGCCCCAACAACTTGTTTTGTTTGTTTGTTTGTTTGTTATTGTTTTTAATAAATCACTTAACCTCTAGAAACATATTTCATGGACATCAAAGTCAATTATTAAAATGGAATTATTTTTGTAAAACCCAGGTAAAATAAAGACATGTCTATTTTACTTAAACCAACAAATTTAAGCTTTTATTTACAAAGAATTCATTTTAGGTCACATGAATTTGAAAAGCAATTGAGTTAGTTTGCATATTTCTGAGAATATTAGAGTACCCAGTTCTCACAAGTGCTTGCCTTTAAATTAATTTTAATATTCCTATCCAGAGGTAGAAAATTATCTCACATTTATGATATAGATACACATGGACACAAACAGAGACCTCTTAAGTCATGAAAAAAATTCACTAGTTTATAAAAGAATAGTTGGATCCAAATTTTACCCTGGAGGCATCTACAGTTTATATTTGTCCTTGAAAAGTCAAATGACCTTCCCCCCTTATTTTTAGTATTGCAAAAGAATTAGCTTGACACCTAAATGACTTGATAGGTTGATCCATTTATCTAAATATCCATTTATCAAAATCTTAAAGCTTAGCTTCCCAAGCCACCAATTAAATATGTTCTTCATTCATTCTGCCTAACTTTATAGCCAGCTTCTCTAATTGTGCACACAAAAATTAATTTAGAAGTATCAAAGTATCCTCATTTTGGCCATCAAAGTATTAGTGGGAGGCTGACTGTCATGGGGCTTGTCAGTCTGGAGGCTCAATTTCCCATGTTAATTTTGAGATCTGTAGAGCCTGAACAAACTTATCCAGCCTTTACATGTGTGTCTCCAGATAAGCAAGATGCTGGGATATTCCTAGAAAACTGCTTTATGGCCCAGGGGAAATTTATCTCAGGCAACCCTAAAAAAGATTCTCAGTCACCTAAGATTACCCCAACACAGGCCAGGGAGAGCCTACCAGATGTTGCCTGAACCTTGACACTTTCAAAGGCATGTGCCCTTCTCTTGGGCTCTCTTTCTCAAAGTGAACCCATGCCAGGGTGCCCTGGCCTTCTCCCTGGGGCTCCTGCAAACTTCTCTGGGATCAGCTATGCTACTACATTGGACTTCTCATGGCACCCACCTCTGCAACTTCAGATATGGAGGTCTGCAAAAACCAATGAGTCATTACCTCATTGGCTATTTGGGTTGGGGAAGTAACTGTCCTCTCTCTTTCAGAGCTAAAGAGAGTTTAGTCTCTTATTTATCACGGAAATATTTTATTTATACTCTCAGTAAGCAATCCAAAAAATCAAAATTCAAAACAGAAACCCATATTTTTTCTCTTTCCTTGGGTTATCTCAACCTGTATGCATCTCGAGGATATTCTACGAACAACTCAAAGTCATGGCCTATTACCTAAAGTAAGGAGGTCTGCAATTCCAAGAGAAATTCACCCAAGTTCACCCAATTTGATGTGAAGAGTGGGTACAGCACAATGGGCCCTTGATTGTACATAACACCAGATGTGGGTCCACAGGGTGGTCTTGGATGGGCTTCTTTGGAACCCTGCTGTACTATACCAAGTAAATGTCAATGCAAGTAAAGCCTAACCTGTAGAGAATTTTTATAAGAGCTTATTTAAATCAAACTCATAATGTATACTGGGAAGCAAGATCTCAGAGGCTCCCTAGATTCTTTAGAATGCAAATATAGAGGAGAAATAGATGAGGAGTACATATTGGCTAGGTGTGTATTTTAGTGTGTGTGTGTGTGTGCGCATGTGTGTGTGTGTACACTTATATAATTAAATGCTTAAAATATCGATGTAAATCTATTATAAACTAATATATATCTTGTTATAAAGATATAAAATTTCTTATATTTCTGAATTCTATTAATTAACAACAGCTAGAAAATATTTTAAAATGGAAGAGCTTTATCAGAATAACAAATATATAAAATATGTAGGAATAAAGTTGATTTACTATGTGGACAAACTTTATATGGGAACTATATACTCCTTTCACTGGAAGATTTAAGTGAAAATTTAAATAATTAGAGGTAAAGAACATATTCATGAAAAGGACTATTTTATATTGCTAAAAATACAAATTTTAAGTAATGAATATAAAACATTCAAATTTATATAATTATATCAAAATTTGAACTTAGTATTATGATTCTTCCTAAAACGTAAACTTGAAATATGTGTATTAAAAAAAAAATACTGGGGAAGCTGGGATGGCTCAGTGGGTTAAGCTCTCGCTGTGCAGCCCCGGAGACCAGGGATCGTATCCTGGCTCCGGCCCAGGCAGACCCATATGCTGAACTGGGATGTGCCCCCAGTTCAGTTCTTGCTGGGGCCTATGCGCGAGGCCCCCGGCCCAGTTCCTGCCCTGGGCAGCCCCGTGCCCACCTGTGGAGTGAAACTATATGGAAAACTAATGCTGTCAACTAAGGAGACTGCTCTGGGCCCTCCCCCTTCTCTATGTCTGTCTCTCTCTCTGTCAAAAAACAATAAAAATAAACCTTAAAAAAAAAGAATTATGGAGGATTATTAAATAATAAGAAAGTGACCTGCCCCATCAGATATTAGACATATTATTTAACATGAGTACATAAAATATTAATACCACAAAATTGGTACAACAGTTTAAACATTGAGTGGAATAGAAGGTAAAGATCTGAATATCAATAATTATATAACAACTGTTATATGCTAACAGATTTTCTATGGAGAAAAATTAAAACAGAATTATTATGTATGTGTTTGGAACAATTGTGGAAAATGCTATTTTTATCTTCCCATCTTAATTCAAAATAAGTGTTGGGTGCATTGAATAGTTAAAAATGATCATTAAAAGAAAAATGAGTGAGAAAATGAGTGATAGAGTGATTATTAGCTCTTTGGTAAAATAACATTTTCCTTTTTTCTTTTGTTGGAATACGAGTAATTATGATGAAATATGCATGCATATTGTCTCTGGGAAAGAAAAATAACACTTAAATATAATAATTTTGTTTATTATATGTTATAATTGTATTTATTATATATATGTTATCAATATGATAATGATAATGTATATTTAAATTTGTAAGACAGATTTCAGATTCCAAAGAAAGTAATGGATAAACAATATGATAGTTAATAAAAGAGGAAATAAAATTAATAAATAAATAGGGTAAATATCAGCTTTGCTAGTTATCAAAGAAATGTCAAATCTTAAGATACTCTTTTACATAGTAAAATTAGCAAACAAAAACCGAAATAGCCAGTGCTGGTAATAACTGCAAAGAAATTGCCATATTCATTCATTACTGCTAATTTAGTAAAAGTATGCAGACTCTATGAAAAACAGTATGGCAGAGAAATTAAGTTGCTTTAGACTTGAATACTATATTTCATTCCCAAATTTGTTCCACGTAAAGGCAATTACTTTGGAAAAGACAATAATGCTGGGGAAAATAGAAGCTTTTGAAAAAGACGAGGACCAAATATGAGATGGATTGACTCCATGAAAGAAGCAGTAGACCTGAGTCTACAGGAGCTAAGCAGGGCCGTCAAGAACGAGATACTGCAGACATCACTCACTTGCAGTGTTGCCAGGAGTCAGATCTAACTCAATAACAGGTAACAAGTAATTGAACAGATGCAAAAATATTATCCAATATGTTCGTGGTAGCTTTAATAATAACAAATCATGAATAAAAGCATTTAATACTAAATATTTTACTATTAATAACATATAGTGCAATCAAATAGAATATGCATGCATACATATGTGTGTATGTATGTGTATGTATATTTAGTAATATAAGTATGAAGGAAATGTAGAAAAACTAAATTGTTTATGACATAAGCTAGGTGAAAAACAATATAATATACATTACAGTAATATTGAAAGTATATAAACATATGTGTCACAAGTCATTGAAAATGGATAGCAATAAGTTTTTCCATAAAGTAATCAACATTAGTTAATTGGTTTGCTAATGTTAACATAACAAGATGATAAAATTCCTTGACTCAGATCTTTGTCTTTCTAATTACATAAACTATCTGCTAAATAACTACTACTAATATCATTTATATCCTGACTATGTAGAAAAGTAATGTATTAACTTAAACTGAATGAGTAAATTTTGAAAAATTATGATTAAGTTGAAAAATTATAGTAACAACTTTGGATATTATAGTAGGTGATGCATATTTTAATCTGGTGGGCTTTTTCTATATACTTTCATAATATACTGGAATATTAATGCATTCCATCCAAATGTAGGGCTTTGTTTTCATTAAGATGATAGTGCATTTTAAAGTAGGAGGATGCATGATTTTCAAAATGCCAAATAATGTTGATCTATTTATTTACCCACTCTTAATATAAATGTTTCTTGAATCTCTTGTTTGCACTTGAGACATGAGGTGGTCAAGAAATTTGCAGAATGGGGGGATTATTGGAGAAGTGGGAGTACTAGTGAACACAGCTTGATTCATTGTGTGACTTATTATTAGTGTATGTGCCAAATTTCAGCCTATTTGCATCCTTGTTTGTTCAGATATTGCCAAAGAAGCATGTCAAATATAAAGAAAATATTGAGTATGGATAAAACCGAATATCACACTGTTATTAAGTTCCTCATAAAACAAGGGAAAACACCTCAAACCATTTTGGAAGAGATGGTAGCCATTTACGGGGACTGTTGGCCTGAGGAATCCATGGTTTACAAGTGTCACAGCTTTTTCAAGCAAAGCAGAGAGTCAATTAAAGATGACCTCTGTCCAGAATGCCCTATTGAGGCCACTTCCATATACATTGTCAAAAAAGTCAAAAACTTATAGTGGAAGATGCCATACTCAATAAAAAGCAGTATGCAGACAGTTGATCACCTATGGCCATTTTGAATATTCTCCATCAGCATCCTAAGATATCAAAAAGTCAATGCAAGATGGGTACCGGGAATGCTGACAGCTCTTCAAAAACAACAGTGTGTCAGTGTTCACAACAGTTTTTGGACCTCTGTAGAGTCCACAAAGATGAAGCTTTAAACTACATTTTCACTGGTGATGAGACTTGAGTTTATCATTATGAGCCTGAGTCAAAGCTCGAATCCCTGAATTGCCATGAAAAGGACATGCCAACCCCTAAGATTGAAGTTCAAGGTGTCACAGTTGGCTGGAAAAGTCACGGCTACAGTTTTTTGGGATATGGAGGATATCGTGCTAATTGGTTACAAAGATTATGTTGCTCACAATAACTGGAAAATACTATTCTAGTATGCTGAAATAATTAAAAGAATCTGTGAAGAAGAAAAGAAGAGGAAAATGGACCAAGGGAGTGCTGCTTTTGCATGACAATGCACCCATGCAGAGGAGCAATGTTGCACTGGCTGTTTTTCAAAACTGGGGCTTCCAAATGTTTAACCACCCAGCCTACAGTCCAGACCTGGCTCCATCTTACTATTAGTTTTTTCCAAATATGAAAAAAAAACAAAACAGCTTTGAGGGAAGAAATTTATAGAGGTTAAAGCTGCAGTTTGAGGTAAAAACCAAACCATCCCCCCTCCAAGGGTATAAATAAACTTATTGCAAGATCTGAAAATTTATTAGCATTAGTGGTGAATATATTGAAAAGGAAAAATAATGGTTTCATTTACCCTTACTCCCCTTCATTCCATGAATTTCTTGACCATCCATCAGCTGAAACTGCCTCTCTCATTGAGCTTATACTTTTAGAGAAAAAATGGCAGTTGCCACAAGGCTCATTAGTTCCCTGCCTAGATCCCCTGGGAACTTCCATTGTTTTAGTGTGCCTATCCCCAACTTCCACAATAGAATTCTGCTGTAATGACTCACATCTGTAATCTTTCCTAAAGTTTTGCTCTGAGGGCACTTGAGTACTCTTACTTGGAGATGCCCAGGAATTAAGCCTTTATCTCTCTGCTGCCTTGAGGCATGGGTATGCAAAGACTGCCTGATGCTGTGTATGAAAGTCCACTAACATTTCTTCGATGCAGGATATACTGTAGTCTGTGAGATGATCCATGTTTCAACCCTCCTCTGTGGGATGAAGCTGAAACTGAACTTCACCCCAACACCTTTGTTTAACCTCCTCTTCTTCCTTGTCTGGTCCCTTACTCTCATACAGGTTTCTTGCAATGAACTCTTTTCATGAGCAACCTACCACATGAATCCCATGTCAGGCGCTGCATATAGAGAATCTAATCTAAGATAATGAAACAAGTAATTTCAATGTGTCATGTGTGCTATGAACAGAGAAAAAGCATGAAGAATAGTAATCTCTGGGTATAGAATGTAGGAGTCACATTAAAAAATCAGGGGTATTTTCTTTGAGGAGGGAATATTTAAATTGAGAATCCACATCTTTTATCTGTCTTTTTAAAAAATAATTTAAAAATTTTCAATTACATTTGACCTAAACTATTGTGTTATTTTCAGGTGTACAACATACTGATGAGACATTTATATTAACTTATGTAATTATCACCCTAATAAATCTGAAACCCATCTGACATCATACATAGGTATTACAATATTATTGACTGTATGACCCATGCTATACTTGATGTTCCTGTGACTATTTTGTAACTATGAATTTGTACTTCTTAATTTCTTCCCCATTTTTACCTACCCCTCTACCCCTTCTCCCATTTGACAGTCATTCAAATGTTCTTTGTATCTGTGGGTCTGTTTCTGTTCTATTTGCTCATTTATTTGGTACTTTATATTCCAAATATTAGTGGAAGCATATGACATTTGTCTTTCTCTGCCTGACTTACTACCCTCAGCATAATATCCTCTAGGTTCAACCAGGTTGTTGTGGATGGCATGATTTCATTCTTTATTATGGCTGAGTAATATATATATCTCACTTGTTGGGTTTTTGTTGTTGTTGTTGTTGTTGTTTTACATTCAGTATTATTTTATAATAATTTTAGGTGTACCACATAGTAGTGGTTGCACATGTACACAACTTAAGAAGTGATTCCTCCTGACTAGTCTAATACCCACCTGACACTATACATAGTTATTACTATAGCATTCCCTATGCTGTATATTGTATTCCCATGACTATTTTATAACTGTACTAATTTGTATTTCTTTTTTTTTTAGTTGTTAAATTTAATGGGGTGATATTGGTTGGTAACAGTTAGATAGTTTCCCGATGTACAAGTCCACATCACATCACCCATGCATTGCATTATGTGCCCACCTCCCAGAATCAGCTCCCTTCCACCACCATATATCCGGTGCCCACTCCCACCTCCCCCCACAATTCTCCCTCCCCCCTCCTCCCTCCTCTCCAGGTAACCACCAAACCACTGAAAATTTGTATTTCTTAATCCCTTCACCTTTTCACCCTGCCCTGAACCCTGTCCCGGCTATCACCCCAAAAAAGTCTAGTACCCACCTGATACCATATATTGCAATATTATATTATTGTTATTACAAAGTTATTGACTATATTTTTATGCTATATCCTATATCTCCATAACTGTTTTGTAACAACTGATTTGTCCTTCTTAATACTTTCCCCTCCTTTTTTTTTTACCCATACCCCCAACCTTGCTTCTATCTGGCAACTGTCCAATGTTTTTCTGTATCTATGAGTTTATTTCTGTTTTGTTTGTTTATTTTTTCCTTTAGATTCCATATATAACCAAAATCAAATTGCATCTGTCTTTCTTTGTGTCACATTCCACTTAGCACAGTACCCTCCATGTCTTTTGACTGGAGCTTTTAACACATTTAAATTGAAAGTAATCATTGATAATAAATATAAATATATGTATTTAAATAACTGTTGCCATTTTATTATTTATAATTTTTTTCTTTTCATTCTTTTTTTTTCTTTCATCTTAAGGAAGTCTCTCTAACATTGCTTTAATACTAGTTTGATGGTGATTAAATCCTTTAGCTCTTTCTTGTCTAAAGAAGCTCTTTCTCTTTCCTTCAATTTTGCATGACAGCATTGCTGGATAGAGTAATCTCGGTTGTAGATACTTGTTTTTCATTACATGAATATTTTCTGCCAGTCCCTTCTTGCCTGCAAAATTTCTGTTGAGAAATCAGCTGACAGTCTTGGGGGAACATCCTTATAAGTTGATAGTTGCCTTTCTCTTGCTGTTTTTAGGATTCTCTGTCTTTAGCCTTTGTCATTTTAATTATGACGTGTGTTGATGAGGGCTTGTTTAGGTTTATTTTGTTTGTGATTCTCTGTGCTTCCTTGGATTATATGTATATATTCTTCACCAGATTAGGGAAGTTTTCAGTTTATTATTTCTTCAAATAGGTTCTTAATCCCTTGTTCTCTTTCCTCTTCTTCTGGTTCCCCAATAATGTGAATGTTGTTATGCTTGATATTGTCCTAGAGGTCTCTTATACTTTCCTCGTTTTTTAAAACTCTTTTTTTTTTTTTCTGTTTGCTATTCTGATTGGGTGTTTTTTGCTACCTGGTCTTCCAAGTCACTGACTCAAGCCTCTGCTTCATTTGCTGGAGATTCCTCTATTGTATTTTTTTATTTCAGTTATTATATTCTTTTTTTTTTTTTTGTAGTTTCTATGTCCTTTATACTTGCTATCTATTATAAAGTTATCACTAAGTTCCTTGAGCATTCTTATAACCATTGTTTTGAACTCTGTATGTAAAGGTTATTTGCCTCCATCTTATTTAGTTGTTTCTCTGGAGTTTTTTTGTTGTCTTTTCATTTGGGATGCGTTTCTTTGTTTCCTCATTTTGGAAGCCTCTCTGTTTATGTTAGGTAGATCTGTTATGTATCCCAGTATTACTGGGTAGTCTTATGTAGTAGATGCCATGTGGGGCCCTGGCACATTCTCCCTGGTCACTTGCACTGGGTGCTCCTGGAGATTCTTCTTTGGTACTAGTGCTGTGCCTGGATTTACTCAGAAAATGTCTCAGAGTACATTGAGGTCACTCACCACCTGCCTGGGGCCTGCAGACTCTAATAGCTTTCCAAGAAATAGTGCACTGCAGGTGGGGCTGGCTGTTTATCAAGAAAGTACCTCTGGCTTTGGCGGAGTTGGGTAGGGAAGGGTTCCTAGTGAGTCAGCAGAGTGGAGTAAGCTTACCCAAGTAACTAGGTTCATATTTGGCTCTGTTGGGAGAGGATGCAACATAGGAAAGATGGTGCCCACCTGAAGAGAAGGACCCCACTCAGAAAATGTGGGGCTGTCCTCCAGCTCTTGCCCCAAAGCCATACACATCAACCTGCCCTCCCTATCGCCCCCCAGGCCTCCAATGCCACATGAATTACCATCCCTCTGCTGGAGTCCAAGGTGAGTACCTACTTGTGACCGAGTCCCTACTGGCCATTTGAGTGGCCATCTAGGCTTGCCACAGCCTTCCATCCCACCTGAATAGTCAGAATCCCCACTATTCTTTTTCACAGCCATGTGTTGTGGAAGCTTCTCTTCCCAGCAGCAGTACTCTGGGCTGGGGAGCACATTGTGAGGCTGGGGTCCTTCACCCTTCTGGAGGGAACCTCTATGGTTGAGATATCTCTCTTGATTCCCAACCACCACACTGAGGTTTAGGCTTGCCCATTTAGTGTCTCCAGTACTGCTACCAGTCTCCATGTGACTTCTTACTTGTATTTTTAATGATAAAACTTCTGTTCAGCTAGACTTCAGTTGGTTCTCCAGGTTGGTTGTTCCATTATTTAGCTCTAATTTTAACACTTTCATGGAGAAAAGCAGGCACAATGTTTATCTACTCTGCCATCTTTTCTTTTTTTTGTCTTGCTTTAAAGTAATATGGCATGCGTTTGTGAAGTGACTGGCCATGCTGAGATCTGTAGTCTTTGATCATGATCATCATGAAAATAATCAGTTCACATCATGACTGAATGCTTTTTCTCACTGGCTTCAAACTGTAAAAACTGATCACTGAGAAGATCACCACAGAGACAAATTACTCAGGTATAATACCTATTTCTGCTCAGGAACAATCTTAGGAAACATCCATGAAACTATACCATAGAGAACAACCTTCTACCTGCATGTGTATACACAAGTATCTGTAGTTCTCCACATGTGTGGGTTTCATAATTAACACTCATTTTGTTAATAAATATTGGTCAGTAGAATTTGGGAAATGATCATGATGATACATACATAATTAATATGGATATATTACAGCCTCTTGAGCTGTGCTTCTGCTTAAACTTTGGAGTCAATGTAAATAATACTATCGCTTTTAAATGCTTACTGTGAGTGCACCAGACACTAGAAAGTACAATTGCATTATATACAATTTTCAAATGGTTAATTTTTGCTCAAAACACATCAAAATACTGGTAAAAGAAATAATAAAAGCCAATCATTTTTGTATTTCAATATATATAAGACAATACATTTAGCAAACAGGTCTAGCATGATTATATTTCAATTAATTATATTTTAAGGTATATAGTATGGTTATCTATTAAAAGGCACATTTATTTAGAGATTCTCTTTGTGTCCATAAAGAAAAAGACCTAAAGTATCAAAAAGTATCAGTAGACTTATTGAGGATATCAAAGGGACACTACGACCATTATAAAGATCATAAATATATTTAGGTTCTTATATTCAAGTGTTATTTTAAACAACAGAGTATATAACTTTTGAGACTATATAACTATTTTTTTTCATTTTATTGTTTAAGAGAAGGTGAGAGAGAAAGAGAGAGAGAGAAGGGAGTGGGCCCAGAGAAGGCTCCATAGTGGTACATCATTAGTTGTGACATGGTTTCATTCCACACAGGGGATGTGGGGCTGCGTGGGGTGGGAACCAAACTGGGGGTCTCTTGCATGGGAGATGAGAACCTTCATCATCAAGCCATCCTGGTGGTTACCTGCTGAGCCACAGCTATCATATGGGGTTTGCACAGGCCAGGGTCATAAATCGAACCCCAGACTTCATGATTAAAAGATAAGCACTCACCTGTTGAGCTATCCTGGCATCCCAATATAAAACTTTATTTATTTTAATAAAATCTTCTCCAAATTTTAGGACAATAAGTTAAGCATCCAAAATTTTTTTTTCAAGTTCCTTGGAAAAAGTTATTTTAATATTAACAGTTTTACTAGTATAATTATATCACAATCTTGGATTGATTTTCACTTTAGAGACTTTAGAGAAAATACTCTGTTATATGGTAGAATTTGAGAAAGTATTTATAAACATTGTCTTTTTTGGACTTAGTGGATAAAATTTCTATCATTATTATAAGCATTCCAAAAATTATATAAAGCATTTTTCAAACATTTATAAGAGAAAGTAGGGAAGGAAAATGTTTGTACTAAATAGTGGTTTAAATGACACTGTAAGTGGAAAAGTTGGTAGGTGTTAAATATGCAATTATTTTAGTACATCTTCTTTTTTCTTCTTCTTTTAAAAATCAGCTCAACTGAAAGCTCTGTTATACATCAACAAATCGTAAAACTGAAGGGCTCTTGGGTCCACAGCTCTTTGAAGGGACTAGACTAACCTAATGTTGTGCTTAGCCCCACAGTAAATTAATTACTTAGGGCTTATGTGGTTTTATGCAGGACGTGGTCATTCTGGAGATGGAAGTTGTTTGTGTGAACAGGCATATTAAAATCCGAATTTAGGCAAGAGAGTAGTGAGTGATATGTGAAACAAAAATGCTAAGCACAGTTAATTAACAACTTAGACATTTCAGAATGTATGGTTAGGTTAAATGCTATAGGGATTTTTGCTGACATAACTGTATTCTTAATATTTTCACC
>PVKE010034455.1:0-17388 GCA_004027555.1 Craseonycteris thonglongyai
GCTCAGCGGGTTGAGCGCTCGCTTTGAGGCCATGAGGACCGAGGATCGAATCCCGGCTCCGGCCCAGGCAGGACCCACGTGCTGAACTGGGGAGTTCCCACAGTTTGGTTCTCTAGCTGTCTCTGTCTCTGTCTCTCTCTCTCTATCTGTCAAAAAGTAAAATAGAAATAACTATGCACTGAAGACAAAAAGATAATTTCTCTCTCTATAAATGTGAAAAGATTAAAAAAAAAAAAAAAAAAAAAAAAAAAAAAAAAAAAAAAAAAAAAAAAAAAAAAAAAAAAAAAAAAAAAAGCACAGAATATAATTATATGTTTAGAGAGGAAATTAGAAGTAGATGGATACATTTAATTATTTAACTATGCATAGTAGGAAAGACCTGTACATGTTTAGAGGAGCAGCTAGATTCCCTTGATATATCTGTTAAGCATATAGTTATGTCTAAGTTATAGTTAGAAAACCCAATTCAGAAACCCATGAACAATCAGAGATCACTGAGAATCCTGGTTTTTCTTCCATTAGGGTATTCATTCACACACACAGACTGTGAATTTTCTATTTGGTTGTTTCATTCTTTGCTTGGTTTTTAAGAAGCTTGAAGGTGAAGGTTTGGCCCATCTTTAGTAATTCTGATCTGATATGTACTTTTTGTGTATGAACTTTATTCTTGACATCATTTACTCTTAAATGCCTTCTGTTTATTCATATTTTGGAAAATTATCTGAAATCTGAAACATAGTAGAAGTAACTGACCAAATAAATGCATGAGTATGAAATGAATATGCAAAAAAAAAAAAAATGAATCAAAGTAGATAAAATGCATCCTTAATTTATGCCATAAATGCCCAATGTGCTTCCCATTGCCTTCTCACCCATTCACCTACCTGGGTGCTTATTCCCTGTAGCTGAGGCCTATGAACTGTGTTGCACCAAGAGGAGCAGCGAAGGTGGTGGACTTGCTGCATCTGCCTCCTTTCCTCCCATTTGCTCTGACTACCAGGGAAGTTCCTAGTTGTATTTGGCAGTTAGGTTTTATTTAAAGAAAGAATTTTAATGTAAAAAATGTAGTGAACAAAATACACTACACACTCTCAACTGATTGTATTCATCTAGCATTTTATTGTACTGTCTTATATTCTTCATATATTCCTGCAGTCCAGGGGTTAGGTGGGTTATAGGCACATTCTTGGGTCCCTAGCTTTGCATCTCTGACAGCATGTCTACAAATACCATTTGAACATTATCATAAAATACGTATAAGCCTTAGAAGTATTTTATAGGATGAAGAAGAGAGATAAGAAGACTTTCTAAGATTGAGACAGTCCTAAATATAGGAATTAGCAAGGCACTCATTCATTTTTTGCCATTAGAAAGTAGATACAACTATTGTGATATAATGCCCACCTGCTTGCAAGTTTTTCACTGTGCCAAGCCATAACAGAATAAAGCAGTCGTTTGTCTTCTGTGTATGTGGGTCTGCCATGCTACACACATGGCAGGAACCTGGGCATCTTACTAGTTGTAGAGATTCAGGATCCATTCTGGCTGCTTCTCCCAAATGAGGTAAAAGTGTCCCATTTACAAAAATACAAATAGTCACATTGCCTTCTTTTACTTCTCAAGACTTTGTTCCTACTGATGACAATTATATATTACTGTTTAGTTGTGTAGACTTGTCAGACTGAGCTCCTTAAGGGTCAGGACTGTATGTTATTTATCTTTGCAACCCTAGCACCTAGTATGAGCTTGGTACATGATAAAACCATAATTAGATGGGAACCAGAATATATGTAGTCAGGCCTCACAAGTCCCCTGCTCTACCACTTACTGTATGTTTAATGACTCAATAAAGAAGTGTTTGAGAGCTTTCTATGTGTGAGGTGTTGTAGTATGCACTGGTCACAAAATTTCTCAAATGGGCTGCAATTCAGCAAAGAGTGAAACCTAATATTATTTAGCAAGAATCATGAGCCTTAATGACAGGGATTCTTAGGGAATGTCTACTTTCCTCTAATAAAAAGTAGCTTGTGGAGTCCAAAACTTTGTTTTTTCCCTTTACCCTGAGGTCAGGAAAGAAAGGGGAGAAGACACATGACATACCCAGGTTCACATTCACCACACTCACAAAATATCATAATAAGAACAAAATAAACTTTAATTTGAATATATTACAGTAGAATAATTCTTTTGAAGTATGAAAATAATTGTAAAATATTTTTCCATTTGAAGAAATATTTGCTACAGACTATAAGTACACTGATACTATGAACTGTACACATTATACTACATCCCTAAGCCTGGACCTTCCTCTCTCCTCTATCATCACATGAAGCAAAGCAGCTGTGCAACACTCTTCTGCAGTCTTGAGATCCTGCCAAGAAATTCAGAAGTCTATCCTTAACAGCAAAACTGGATGGTTATCTCTCCTAAATGAGTCTTCATGTTTTTTTGGCTCAGTTCTATAGATTAAAAACTTTTAAAAGACTAGTCTAAAATTTGGGGACTTGTTATTTTTGGAACATCTGATTTTTGTTTTTCAAAAGACAGGAAAACACAGGGTGAAGTGTTAACTTCAACAAAAGCTCATTTATAAGTAAATCACCATCAGTGGAAAAGCTTTCAAGTATAGGAAATTTGAAAATAACAGCAATTAACTGGAAGACAAATTTCATTGCCAAAAGCTATTGAGTTCCATTTGTCTTTTTCCACTACTATATTTTCTAATATTTTAAGTGAAATAAGTAAGAATCAAGATTCCAAAAATTATAGTAGGTTCTACCCAGATCTGACCCACCTATTAACAGTACTTTAGATGCTGAGAACCAATTATTTAAAAAGTAGAAACAACACTATGAGGAAACAGAGAAGCTTTAGCATATGGAAAAGAATGTAACTTAGTTTTCTAAAATTCAGTTATTCAGGGGATGCCGGGATAACTCAGCAGTTGAGTGCTTGCCTTGCAATCATGAGGTCCGGGGTCAATTCCCGGCCCCAGCCCATGTAAACCCAACTATATGCTGAACTGTGGTGCAACTGGTAACCACAGGGATGGCTTGGTAGTGAAGGGTCTAGCCTCCCATGGGAGGCCCTCAGTACGGTTTCCACCCCGAGTAGCCCACATCCACCTGTGTGAAATGAAACCATGTCACAACTAATGATGTACAACTATATAGACTGCTCTGGGCCTTCTCTCTCTTCCCCTCTCTCCATCTGTTTCACCTTCTTTTCAAAAACAATAAAATAAATCTTTAAAAAAATAAATAAAATTCAGTTATTCAAGCCAGTTTATTTTGATTTGTGCTCTGAGTTGCTTAGGTCTAGGTCTAAGATAAAAGATAAGAAAACTGGTCATCTTCCTAAGTAGAGCTGAAAGAACCTCTTGCAACTGTCCAGAAGGCAAAGGCTGTCTGAAGCCACTGCTCTCCTCTCCTCAGCTGCTGTGACTCCTGCCATGTTCCCATCTCTGTTTGATACATCTTCATCTACAGAGAGATGATGGAACAACTGATATAGTGCTTATAGGAATTTTTCTGTCTTCAGTGCTTCATGGAATTATGACTTTCAGTTCTCATGCTAGATAGAGATGGCTCTGTACTTTCTACACCTGTATTATTGGGTACCTTAAACTAACAGAAAAAAAATATATGGTGTAGAAACAAAGGTAATCTGGTATAGAAACATGGAGGTCTATTTTCTGAAAATAACTTGTGAGCCTAAGAATGCTCAGTTGGTATAATAGGTTTACATTGCAAAAGCTCAGAAACACGGAGATGAAATATGACTTAGGGTAGAGTGTAGCCATTAGGAGATCTCTCAAAGGGCTCTCTACACAATCCATGTTCTATATTATTACACTAATAAATGGCCATAATGCCTACAAATAACCTTTGTAGCCCTACTTTCAAAGCTGATGTTTATTCAGCAAGATACATAAAACAACAACAAAAACACCTAACCTGTTTTGTTACCTAAAATATAATTGAGAAGTGACAAATGAGATATGTATACTTTGTTTCCTGAATAACATTAAATGTACCACACAGATTTTTTCCATAGTACTCACCTTTTTAAAAACTGCAATACTCATGTTATTCCACTGTAACATATTATAATCATCAAGAATGCAATTACTGAAAGAGTAATCCCATA
Organism: Craseonycteris thonglongyai; assembly: GCA_004027555.1. Taxonomy (NCBI): domain Eukaryota; kingdom Metazoa; phylum Chordata; class Mammalia; order Chiroptera; family Craseonycteridae; genus Craseonycteris; species Craseonycteris thonglongyai. Next base: position 4,150 of record PVKE010034455.1, read on the forward strand.
AATCTTATTATCCATTAATGGTTAGACAGCTTGATAAAGGATCTGACTGCCATTCTTAGATTGAAAGATGCATTACAAAACTCTTCATGGAATTCCCCAGTAAAAAGAGGGAGTCTACAGAGATGGTTAAAAATAAGATGATAGAAAGAAGGTGACTCTTGAGCATGAAAGACATTTGTTATTGCAGCTTGGAGAAAATCCAATAGAGTGTTAATATTAAAAAATGTTATGCCGTTCTCCTTAAAGTCAGTGAATGGCATAAGAGTACTCTGAGTATTTTTAGAAGAAAGGCACCAGAGAAGGCCAAAGTCTTATTGCTAGTCAGGTCATGCAGGGGCCACAACATAGCTATGGCACTTCAGCCAGGAGGCCAGGTCTAAGCATCCAGTCACAAGGTTTGTGGCTTGAGCAAGGAAGGAAATTGTCAATAAAATACATAGAGCCCTGGATCTTACATTAAACTTGAGGAAAAGGATTTCCAATTTTATGTCAAAGTGGTGACTGGCCTATTTTAGACAGGCACTCTATTTTCTTTGGCCCATTTCTTCATGATCCGGATGATATATTCTACTTGGGTGTTCCCCGTACTTCTCAGTAAATGGAAGACTTCTCGAAGGGTTTCTCTGAGGAAAAGATTTCAGGACAAAATGTTTCAATAGTGAATGAAAATTAACAAGTACAATAAACTCGTAACTGTTCTTCATGTATTTCTAATAGGGCATTATGGTAACAGACTCTTTACTTATGTATTCAGAAACTAAGCAGAAACTTCCTAGCCTTCTATTTTATTTTTTTTTTCCTAAGATTTTTATTGTTTTGAGAGAAGGTGAGAGAGAAAGAGAGAGAGAGAGAGAAGGGGGAGGGCCCAGAGCAGTCGCCATAGTTGTACATCATTAGCTGTGACATGGTTTCATTTCACACAGGTGGACATGGGTTTGTATGGGACAGGAACCAAACCAGGGGCCTCAAGCATGGGAGGCGAGAATCTCCACCGCTGTGCCAGCCTGGCGGTTACTAGTTGCACTGCAGTTCATTGTATGGGTTTGCACAGCTGGGTACGGGAATCGAATCCTGGACCTTGTGATTATGAGGCAGTGCTAAATTGCTGAGGTATGCTGGCATACACCCTAGTCTTCTATTTTTATGGTGGCATAGTAAAATGAAAATTCTGATATCCTCTCCAACCCAAGTTTTCCTCACTTACTTATATTATCTCTATATATGCTACTAATCTCTTTGTCTTAATATGACAAATGTATTTCAATTTCTGTGCTTATTTTGCATGACAAAGTACAAAGGGTATATCAAGGAGCTGGGTTCAGAGTTGGGTTCAAATCCTAGCTCTGTACTAAGAAATCTGAATCCCGAATTTTGCCTTTGTTTAAGGTGGTAGTCACCTTAAATGAGTGTCACTGCCATCTTTTTGAAATTTTACAGAGCCAAAGGAATTGCTGATTTCTTCAAGAAAAATAATAATAAATATGGAAGACAGGAAAGTTAAGGACCAATATTTTGAAAATGTCCAGTAATTATATTTTAACTAATTTAAATTTAATTACAACTAAAATTAATGTTTTAAGTAGTGCATATTAAAACTTTCCTATTACCTTGTCAAATCTTCAGGGAACTGCCTATTGAGCCTCTTCCCTAAGAATTCTCTCATATTTTTCCCCCTCAATCAACCTCTTTTACTTAACCAAATTATTTTAAACTTTTATTTAGGACTGGAAGTAAATAAAAGGCAGGAGGTAACTTTTGATAGATTACTCACTTATAAAATAATCATAGCTCATATTCATACATTAATAACAAATATAGTTTTAGTTTTAAGTATGTTAGTTTTTGTTACAAATGGAGCTATAAGCATCTTAATTCTATGTTCTCTAATATCTTAGTATTTTGTGGAAAATAAGAAAACAAAAGAAAAGTAACTATCAACCACATCCACTTCCAAAGACACAATAAAAGCCTAGGCAAAGAGAAGAGTAGAAGAGATTGAAAAAGACTTTATGAAATGGCAATTCATGTGGAGCCAAATATATACCCGTATCTTGCTCTTATATTTCAGAGCTGTAGTTAACTCAAGGTCCCTTGTGTATATGATTTAGAATGATCTGATTCTATAAAATAAAAAATTTCTGGGGTAAGCCAGGATGGCTCAGCAGGTTAAGTGCTCACTTTGCAGCCCTGGGGGACCGAGGATGGAATCCCGGCCCCAGCTTATGCGAACCCATATGATGAACTGGGGTGTGCTTCCCATGCGGGAGGCCCCCAGTTAGGTTCTCACCCCCCACCCCAACCCCCTCTGGTTGGCCCCTGGCTCAATAGGGCATGCCTCCCATACAGGAGGCCCCCAGTCCAGTTTCCCTCCTGCGTGGCCCCCCGCCAACCTGTGTAGAACAAAACCATGTTGAGAACTGATGATGTACAACTATGGAGACTGCTCTGGGCCCTCCCCCTTCTCTCTGTCTCTATCTCTATCTCTGTCTCTGTCAAAAACAATAAAATACATCTTTAAAAAAAAATTCTGGAAGAATAAGGCCAGATAGAAACATACAACATCTTAACCCTGTATACACCATTCTAAAACATCATTATAATTTTGAGTTTTCAGAAGATGTCATTCATGAAACCAATTCCTTTCTCTCACAAACCAACATATGAATAGAGTCTCTTGTCTGTTTACTTACTTGGGTTCTCTCCCAGCTAAGATCATCTGGAAAATGCCCACACAGGCACCCCTCTTGCCTTCCCAATATTCAGGATTGGGATCCAGCCTCTCTAGGACATCAAATGCTTTGGCTGAATAGTAAAACTGGCCCATCTGAATAAAAGAAAGTACTGTGGTAATACTTGTAGTCACAAGATTGCACAGAATGAAACAAAAAATACCATGAAACAGAACTATATAAAATGAGTGTATGTGTAAGTGACAACATTTTCTATTATTAATTAGATAAATTTAAATTCCTTATTAATATAAAAAGAAAATCACAATTTGGACACATAGGTTCAGTTTAAATGAGCCTACCTTCATTCATTTTTCAACAATTTAACATTTTTTTCTACAAATAGTCAAGTTGTGCTACAATTAACACATCTGTCAATTCTAATTATATTATAATCTTGAGGATAAACTCTGAGGGCTGTGATTTTAACTAAGTAGTTTCATGTCTTTTCAATAGTCTGTAGATGATCATTAGCATAAATTTTATGCTAATATGATCACATTCAGCCCAAGAGGATAGTCTTTCCATGACCTTGTTCCTAAATTCTCAGAATGCCTAGCTATATGAGTATGACTACTACTTTAAACACCAATTATTTTATTTTATTTTATTATTATTATCAGCCTAGTCTCACTGGGCTAAATTCAAGGTGTCAGTAGGCTGACCACACGTGTCATTTGAGACAGGTGAGTACCATTCTTTTCTGTCCTGTTTAAAACAGGACGTCTGGTCAGCCTAAACTGAGGGCTCTGGAGAGAGCAGGGCAGGTCTCACAAGCAGGTTCAAAGTGTCCTGACAGAGAAGGAAAGGAGACTGGCCTGGGCTTTCACTGTGGTTGGGGGTGGAGCCAGAGTAAGGGTTCCTGAGAACAGGCAGGGGCTTGTGTGGTTTGAATCAACTGAAGCTGCCAGAGAAGAGAACAACCAGGATTTCTTATAATATTGTCCAGGGCACAAGGGGAAGTGGAAGGGGTGTGCTTAAAAGCTGTCAGGAGTCAAATCCAGAAATGGAGTTAGACTCATCATTATAGTTCCTCTTTTTATTATTGAGTAGTATTCTATGCCAAACCACAGTTTGTTTAACCATTCACCTAATGAAGGACACTTGGATTGTTTCCAGTTTAGGGCTATTACAAATAAAGCTATTATTGACATTTGTGAGTAGGCATTTACGTGGACTATAGGCCTTCATTTCTCTGAGACAAATACCCAGGAGTAAAATTGCTGGGTTGTATAGTAAGCATATGTTTGTTTTGAAAGGAACTGCCTAGTTATTTCATGCTATATCTTCTTTTCATCCTTTAATTTTCAACTCACCTGTATCATTATATTTGAAATGAGTTTCTTGTAGAGAGCACATAGTTGGGACATGGATTTTTATCTATCCTGATACCTGTCTTTTTAATTAATATATTTAGATCATTTACATTTAAAGCAATTACTGATATGTTAGGACTTAATTCTACCTTTTTTCCTATTTGTCCTTTCTTGGACAGTGATATCGCACACATCTCTGCAGTTTGTAGCTGGAGAAAGACATGATTGTGCAATCTGCACAGAGGCGGGACAAGAGGGCCTGTGCTTGACCTCTCTAGTCTTTGCTTGTAATTTACATATCTTTTTCCTCCTGTTCCTGTATTGTAAGAAATCTTAGCCATAAGTATAACTTTATGTTGAGCTACATGAGTCCTTGCAGTAAATCATTGGTTAGTGGGTAGTTGTGGAAGCACTAAGACACCATATAATGCCAGTTTTTCAAAGTCATTAGCTGCCTTGATCTTAACCCCATTCGCTTCTCACCTTCTCTAGCACTTTACTCCATCAAAAATGTTCCCTCTCTCTCGAATCTTTAATCTACCTATTCAGTGGCTCTTCTGCCTCTGCCTAAAGATATACTCTTACTAAAAGAAAGAATATACTCTATTCTAAAAGAAAAAGAACTCCCCCTCCACCGGCAAAAATAATACCCTCCCCATTCCCAAATTTCTACCTTGTTTTCCCTTTTAAGTTAGCATCACATTTTTCTCCTTATCCTCAGCGTCAACTTTTAAAAAAACTATGGTCTACATAACACTCATTGTGTCTGCTTTTTAATCTGATTCTCTTTTCTACCTACTCCTGTTTTCTCAGGCCTCATGCTGGTCTATCTAGCTGCAGATTTGACACTCACCTTCCTTGGCTTTTGATAAAATAGGAACAGGGCAGGAAAAGTAAGGAAAGCACCTATTCTCTCCAGGTTTTTTTCCTTTCTTTTCTGTTCATGTTTATCCTGTCTCATTCATTGTCTCTTCTTTCTATTCTGTCCCAGAAACACTGGTGTTCCACATGGTTCCTTACACCATTCATTGGTTAATCTTTCTCTCCCTTACTCTGTGCTCATGCTGCTGCTACTCCCACCAACACCAGGGGAACTGCTGTTAACTTCTAAACTGCATCTCTAATCCTGACCTCCAGGCTCACCCTGGTAATTTCCCACATGAATATCTGTGCCTGGGAGTCCCATACACACTTCAGATTTATTATATCTAAAACTGAAATCAATTACTGATTTTTAATGTTTTTTTTCCTGTCTCCCATAACTCACTTAATTTAACATCAATGCCTTCCACCAAGTCATGTTAAATAATTTCAATTTTCCTTTGTTTTAAAACCTTTTCCATTGATGGCGATTCACTTCATTTTTGTGATGATTCACTTTGGAATGTGCTATTATTGATTAATTTTATACTAGACTCTTTGTACTTGACATTTTCCGATTTTTTGAATAGGAAGACACATACCAAAAAATTCAAATTCCTGGAATTTTTGGCTAATTTTTAAAAAGATTTAATAGGATAGGGCCCCAAACTCCTCCCTCCTCCCTGCCTTTCTGACTCCCTATGCATACACATGTGTGTGCACAGAGTCAGTCCTTTACTAAATAACTGCTTTTTAATTCTCTTTGTGGTACCTTTGCCTTTCCTGTCTACTGTTTACATCATGGCATTCCCCAAGATTTGGTTTGTATCCCTCTCCTCTTTTCACTTTACTTCCTTATCTGGGTAATCTCACTGTTTTTCAGAGTTTCAATTACTACTGAAGTGTTGATGATTTCTCCAAATTTATGTCTCTAGATGCCAGAAGACATTTTTCTTGAGCTTCAAATCCAAATTTCCAACTAACAGGTGAATATCTCTATCTGGATGGTATCTAAAGATTAAAGGTTTTTTGTTTTTTTTTTAGTATTTAAAATTGTTAATTCAATTCGAGGAAGTTCCCTCAAACGGCGTCTCTTCCAACTGCAACTCGATGAAGGCCAACCTGAATTTAGCCTTTAGAAACCTAAAACCTCTTCTCTAAATCATTATTTCACATATATACAAAACCTTGAAATGCTGTCTATCTCTGAGTTCAGTTCCTTCATAAAAGAGAGGACATTACTGATATCACTATGTGAATCCTCTAAGAGCCATTTAGTCTCTAGGATACTTTTCCCTAATATTTAGCTAATGTAGCAATGTGGTATACTGACTTTTAGTATTTCCTTATTCTCATTCAGACTCACCTTGTAGCAGTCATTAGCAATGAGTTGTAAGAGGCTAAAGGACTCGCCAGAGGTTTCCATCTTAAGATAAAGTTCCCAGGCTAGTCTTGGTTTCTTATTCATTATATCTACAAAAGAGAGATTTATGCTACTTAAATGTATAATAAATACATTCTGTATCTTGCTATTCTATGGATTTGGTATTTTGTGTCAAATATACACAGTAAAGGTAAATAGCTCCTACATGGAAAACTTGCAATAATGGTATTAAGTTGGTTCCCCATCTGAACTCTACCATACTTAAATTTTTTATTCAAGTTAGGATTCAGATAATTATGTCTTTTTAGATTGTGTTGATTCCCAGTAGCTCTCATTTAGTTAATCTGCTTAAAAGAGGACACCTACCATTCGTTCAATACTACTCATATAGTTTCAGCCTCACTTACAATTTCTGATTGCTAAAATTTTTCCACAACTTCAAAAACTCAGTGAACATTTCAAACCCAAGTGAATAAAGGAGCAAAGAAAGGTAATGAAGAAAGACAGACAAACAGATAGAGACTACAGGCTAAATAATACACACAAAATTATGTTTTTAACATTTTGCCACTTTTAAACCCTGCATCATAGTAAAAAGGTAAAATCAGCATAACAATATCATTTCACAAAAAAACACTATAAACCATAATCCCAGAAATTTTAACAGGGCTAAAGGAAGACCTGACATCTTTCAGAGCTATTTGTGCTAGGTCAATGTTATATGGTAGAACTAATCACAGGGTAAACTTATACAATATATGTACATGACCATCCTTACTGAGGAGCATGAATAACACAATTTTGGTGTTTATTCAGTTTATAGAAAAAAATATAAACAAAATTAGAAAATGCTCAATATAATTTTCATCCAGAAGATTATGCAACAGAATAGAGGATTTCTCTGTGACATTTAAAAGAAAACTCACAGCATCGAGCTAACCAACTGAGGTAAATGTAATCATTTTTCATCTTTTCGCTTTGGATTAAGAGAAAGACCTATGAAAAGAGAAAAGAAATGGAACAAACGTGAAGATGCTTTTGCAGTAAAAACACTTATATCAGTTTACCTTACAATAATTAACATAGCCTTATAGATGACCAAATTCTATATACAGGCTGCTAAGAGAAATAAAGGACAAATTTGTGGTGATTTTACACACTTCTCTCAGTTTTTGATATTACAAACTGACAAAAGGTTGGTAAGGACATAGAAGATTTGAACAGAATAATTAACAAATGCACAATACATATTATTTTCAAGAACACATGACCATGCTACTGGGCAATAAAACAAGTCACAACAAATTTTAAAGGACTGGTGTTATACAGACTATATTCTATGACCACAATACAATTAAGTTAGAAATCAAAATAAAATAACCTGGAAAGGATAAAGCATGTTTGAAAACCATGAAACACATTTTAAAATAACTCACAGTCAAATAAGTAATCATAATGGAAATTAAAAAATATTTGGAATTGAAATAATAATTGAGTAATTTGTTGAATAACAAAATTGAATAATTCAACTTAATTATTTTGAGTTATTTAGACAAATTAATCTATGCAGTTAGAAATCAAAATAGTAGTTAGCCTTGGGGGAAGGAGATTGACACAAAAGGAGATGAGAGGGTTTCTAGGGTTATAATAATACTGTTTCATGACTTGGATAGTGTTATTTGTATATATTTACTGTTAAGCTGTATACTTTATTTTGTTTGCTTTTCTCCATCTATGTTATGATTTTATAAAATTTATCAAAAAAATAAAACTATTAATATAGTTATAAAATCTATATGTCTCTTCGCATTGTACTTTTAAAATGTAATTTTGAATAATTCTTTACTCTTGAACACTTTATTTCAATAAGAAAAAGATAACAATGTTTTGCACAGAATCTTTCAAATTCCTTTCAAAGCAGATGCCTACCTCTTCAGCTTCACTGGTATTGCCTGTTGCAGCTTTGGCTTGGGCATAATTAAAGTTAAAGATGTCATCATTATAGAAGTAACTCTGAAAAACCCAAGAACAGGTCACATTGAGCATTAACATAAAAATATAAAACATCAGTTATACCAGATAAACATAAAAATAATCTTAAGGAATTAGCTGATGCCACGCATGCCACCGAAGTAAAAGGGCCATCTCTAAGAGTATCTTATCTCTTACATGGTATATATAGTATTTTGTATACAAAGTCACCTAGAAAAATCTATACTGACCTTAAATGAGTTGAGGTAAATCAAGACATCATCAAATTGCTTAAGCAGGAAGAAGCAGGAAGCCATGCACTGCCTCCCTGGTACTGTATCTGAAATGGAACAGGAAAAGGAACCAGGTATATTCATGAAACTAAAAGTTCTCTTTAGCTGAAACTTGAGTTATTTTATAATTTAGAGATAGGAATGTATTCTAAGACATCTTTCTAGACTTTGAAATTATAGATTCTGTTCAGGGGACAAACCTTAGCATAATGGAGGTCACAGTGCTAGACAGTGGCCAGTAATCTTCCTCCAGGTTAACTCTCAGAGTTCAAATAAACACATGTCTGGCACATTATAGTACTCTCCAAATCTTTTCCAGGGCTTTGATTCTCTCACTCAACTCCAGTGGCTATACATGCAACTAAATGGAGAAATAATTTACCATACTACCATGTGATCCTGATACTGATCCAACTTTATTTTTTCAAAGATTTATTTTATTGAAAGAGAGACAGAGAGACAGAGAGAAGGGGAAGGGCCCAGAGCAGTCTCCATGGATGTACACTGTTATTTGTGACATGGTTCCATTCCACACAGGTGAATGTGGGGCTGCACAGAGTGGAACTGAACTGGGCCTCCTGCATGGGAAGCAAAAACCTTCGCTGTTGTGCCATCCTGGCAGTTACCAGTTGTGCCACAGTTCAGTATATGGATTTGCAAGGGCCAAGGCCAGGAATTGAACCCTGGACCTGATGTCACATTCCTATTTGAGGTAGCAGATGATTAGTACAACCCCCACTCTTGCCATCGGCACTCCCAATCCTCCTTGCTCTGTTCAGTATTTTCCCCACAGTTCTCATCACAGATACACTACATAATCTATTTATTCTGTTTCTAGTCTGTCGACTAGACTATGATCCACAAGGGTAGGGTGATTTGTTTGTTTACTGTTGTATCACCAACACCTCAATAAATATGTGGTGTATCAATAAATCAAATGTGGAAAGGAAATACCGTTCAATAAATGGTTTTGGTGAAACATCTGAAATAAAATGAATATACAGGGATGAAAAAAATATTTACCAACCAGTTCAACATGAATGCTGTTCATCAGAATAGATGCTGGCCATAGACAACTGGTACCAAGAGCCTTGTCAGTTCATATTGGCTAACCATCAGCCCTTTTTATAGCCCTTTCTCAAATCTTAGACTGAATCTTGACTGATGAAATCAATACTTTAATAATAGAAATGAAGCCATAAAACTACTTGTAGAAAATATAGGTGAATATTACATAATTGCAGGGGTAAGAGGGCACTGTCTAACCTTGATATTCATGTAAGAAATTATTATAGAAAAGATAAACTTAATTAAATAAGATTTAAATATTTTTATATAGGAAAAATATATATAGGTGAAGTTAAGTCAAATGATCCTTTGGAAAAAATACCTACAACATGACAAAAATTTAATACATCAAGAGCTCTAGAAAAATCAATGAAAGTTAATATTTAAAGTAAAAAATAAAATCAGATGTTTAAAACTCTCATGAACTAAAAAATACACTTACTTTCCCTCTATTTCTATATTCCTTATCCCTCTTTAGCTGAGAAGTTGAGAAAAGTTAATTCCAATTTTCTCTCCTGGGTCTGACTTCCCATTTTATAATGGGAAACCTAACACATGTCTTCCTGGACATGGAATCAAATACACAACTAGCTCCAATTATGAATAATGCTCACAAGTACAGATTTCCCAGACATACCACATTCACTAGCTGAGCCTCCCACCAACTGGAAGAACTGCTGGGCTATTTTCATGTGATCCCTCTGAAAAACAAAGCAGAACTGATATATAGCAGAGTAAACTGAAAATATTTTATTTGTATTATACTTTATGGTTTTAACATATTTGTCAGGATTTAACATACCGGTATACCCTTATTTTAAGTCCTCCCCCAAACAATACTAATTCGGATTAGCATAAGCAACTAGAAAATGATAGCCTGAAACTGAATTAAAACTTACTCTGGGTCAGATACAAAGGAAAAAAAATTCATCCCCAAATTCTATCTTCATTAAATGAACTTATTCATTCATTCAACAAATATTTATTGCTCTTTTACCATATGTTGGGCCATGTGGTAGGAGCTTTGGTTATAACAAGGAGTACTTATTAAATAAACTCATTCATTTATTCAATAACTATTTACCACCTATCCACTATACAAGGCACTGTGAAGTGAGCTAGAGATAAGATTTATTTAAATCACTTTGTTCCAAAAAGAACTTAATGTTCTTATTTAGTATATTAGAATTTTAAAGATTAGAAGAATTCTTATTCTTTTTAGAATATAAAATGAATAATATTTAGATGAATAACAGCTTCATTTTGGACAGTATTTTGATGTTTATAAGAAGCTTTCCCAGAGAAAATAATTCCCATTTTACAAATGCCAAAATTATAGCTCAGAGGCCCGCAATGTTAAAAAAAAAAAAAAGTCACTGAAAATAAGAATGAAGCTGTGCAATGATGTGTTGTTATTAGATATAAACTAAAAGTTGGGCTCTTTTAAACAAAACAATTTTTAGTATTAAAGCTTCTTTTTTCAGTCTTTAATTTAGAATTCTTTTTGAAATGGAATCTGGATTGGGGATATGGAGAAATGAGGAACCTCACCCTATTTTTAAGCTTATTGCTAGTTGAACTTTGATACTAGTTTTGATCACTTCCATACACTATAACTTTGCAAACTGTAGATGACTACCAGTGATTTCATACTCACCGAACCCATTTCCTGGCCAAGGGCTGCATTGACCACTCCTTTGAGAATATACTCCTGGAAACATGGAATAACACTGATTTAAAAGGAATGTGGAACTAGGAGATATCTTTTGAGTCAATTATTTGTCTCAATACTTTATATGCATTATCAAAAGTTACTCATGATCATTTTTCTCTGCTCTAACCCTGGCTTGAATTAAAGAATTAGGAGACTTTCATTGGTTTCCAGAAAGTAAGTGTTCATATAACAGAACTTACTCTATTTGTAAATTCCCAGTCTTAAGCAAAAATAACTCCATGGAAACTTCCAGGAGTTAAGTTTTATTTCAATTCAGTGGAAGCAAATGAACAGTAAAATGTTTGTTAATAATTTTTATCACCTAATCAGCCTCTGCTTATATTCATTACATATATTATTTTACCATTCCAATGATACAATAATTTTCCTTTGCTAGTGATCATTTCTTAAAAAAAAAAAAGAAAAAAAAGAAAGAAAAGAAAAAAATTTTCTTCTTGTTTCCATTTAAGGTATTCTCTTTTGAAGTCCTAAAGACTCACCTGTATCGCTTTCAGACTTGGTTCTATTCTTTAACAGATACCCTTCTTAAGCAGCTTTATCAATTTTTATGTGGGTGCTATTTTTAGTTAAGAAGGAGTATAAACAGAATAGAAGATGCTGGAGCTTTTAATATACTTGAGAAATATACGTGTTTAGACTTCATGGGGTCTGGAAATACTTTTTCTTTTTTTTTTTTTTTTAAAGATTTTGTTTTTTTAAAGATTCACTTTTTATTTTTGACGTAGAGAGAGATGCAGAGACAAAGACAGAGACAGAGAGAAGGGGGAGGGCCCAGAGCAGTCTCCACAGCTGCACATCATTGGTTTTTCCACATAGTTTCATTCCACCGGTGGGTGCGGGGCTGCACAGTGCAGGAACTGGGCCGGGGTCTCAACCCGGTGAGGACCAAACTGGGGGCACTCCCCAATTCAGCATACGGGTCCACATGGGCCGAGGCCGGGATTCCATCCTTGGTCCCCAGGGTCACAAAGTGAGCACTTAACCCACCGAGCCATCTTGGCTTCCCTTGATTGTTTTTTGACAGAGACAGACAGAGAGAGACAGAGAGAAGGGGGAGGGCCCAGAGCAGTCTCCTTAGTTGACAGCGTTAGTTTTCCATATAGTTTCACTCCACAGGTGGGCACGGGGCTGTGCAGGGCAAGAACTGGGCAGAGAGCCTCCTGCATAGGCCCTGGGAAGAACTGAACTGGGGGCACACCCCAGTTCAGCATATGGGTCCACATGGGCTGGAGCCGGGATCCTATGCTCAGGCTCCAGGGCTTCAAAGCGAGTGCTTAACCCGCTGAACCATCCCAGCTTCCCCTGGAAATATTTTTAAATCAGTGTTTCATTCAATAAGTAGAATGATTACTGTGTGTTTAGGATACATAGCATTAGAGATATAATAGACACAATCCTTGACTGCAAGGAGCTAACAATCTAGTGGGAGAGAAAGACAAGTTACAGACAATTATACTAATGAGATAAGTCTATACCTCCTCATTGCTTTCATCAGAATTTTAGATTTCAGTATCTTCAAACCTCAACACTTTTGAGGAAATAATCACATATAAAAGAGTTTTAAAATATCAAAAAGACCAGAACATTCATATCCTCTGTTAAATTTACTCCTAGTATTTTATTCTTTTTGTTGCAATTGCAAAAGAAATTGTGTTGTTTTTCTTTTTCTGAAATTTCATTGTTAGTATATAGGAACACAATAAATTTTTGTATATCGATTTTTATATCTTATACCTTTACTGTATTTCTTTATTGTTTCTAATAGCTTTTTTTTTAAAGATTTATTTTTATTGTTTTTGATAGAGAGAGAGAGAGAGATACACAGACAGAGATAGAGAGAAGGGGGAGGGCCCAGAACAGTCTCCATAGTTGCACATCATTG
>PVKE010034456.1:0-17387 GCA_004027555.1 Craseonycteris thonglongyai
ATCCTGCAAAGGGCTGGGGAGATGGTCTATTCCTCCAGAGGCTCCACTGAGTTCTTAATATATTTTTATTTATTTATTTATTTATTTATTTTTGACAGACAGAGAGAAAGAGAGAGAGAGAGAGAACTGAACTGGGGGAGCTCCCAGTTCAGCATATGGTTCCGCACGGGCCGGGGCCTGGATTCGATCCTCGGTCCCCACCGCTGCAAAGTGAGCGTCTAACCCACTGAGCCATCCTGGCTTCCCCACCACTGAGTTCTTGAATGCACCCTGGAAATCTAAGTTCTGACCCAACCTCCCCAATGTAATATGCATCCAGTTGAAGCCCATTATCAAGTGAGCACCTTTTTTCTCTTTTCAGGTTCAAAAGCAGAGAAATGTAGGACTACAATGCCACCCCACCCCCCACCCACACACACACACATTAAGATGTTTCCCCACAGAGAATTCCTGCAGGGTCCTACCTAACTTTGGATCCTTGTTTCCTAACCCAGATAACAGAAAGTGCTGGCACCGTGCACTGTCAAAACCAGCACTACAAGGCTGTGCCCAAATACACCCATAGCCTCCCAGAGGTAGCATCCAGCTAAAACTTCCAACAAGTCAGGTCAGAACGCTGAATAGTCCAACATCTCTGCTACTTAGAGATGAAAATATTGGAGTTGCTACTAAGGAAAGCATAAAATCAATAAATTCTTTCTTGGAGGTGAATTGGTGGCTAAAGTTAAAGGGAGAGAGAGAGAGAGAGAGAGAGAGAGAGAGAGAGAGAGAGAGAGAGAGAGAGAGAGAGAGATGTTCAGGCTTTATAAACAAAAATTACAAATTTTACTGACAATATATCCAAACATGAAAATTAATACAAGGTGGGGTAGAGTTAGTGAGGAAGGGAGAGTATGTGGAGGGTAGCGTGACATACTTAGGGGACCTAACTGGAGATCAGGGAGTAAATAGAAATTGTGACTAGAACTTAGTTACAGGGATGGGGGTGAGGGTGAAGTAAAGCAGAAGGAGTGGTGCAGGCTTTATCTATGGTAAGTCCATCAAATATTTATAATAATAATTTCATATCCCCAGTAAAATAGGGACATGCAGGGTTTGTTGCCCACATGTGAGAGCTCCTGTGGTGTCTCTACTTAATGCATCTTCATGGTCTGCTGAGCAGTGTAGAACTCTGGGTTTTTCAGGCCTGCAAGGGTCTCTTCCTGATCGGGGTGTGCCAGGCTCAGCTCCACAGAAACTTGAGAGAACAGAAGGCAGGTCTCAGAGCCATGTGCCAGCCTCAGCTCTTGTATGCCAACAACCTGCCTGGCCAGAGAGCTCTACTCACCAATATGGCTATCAGCATTGCCAGTATCCTGAAGATGAGGGGAAGCTGTGGTAGGCATAACAGCAAAGTTCTGGAAAGCTCCTAGTAACTCTCCATCCATGTAATATTTACCCACCAGTGGGAACACCAGCTCCTCCAGCTTTCAGAGCTTCACCTGAAGAGAGAGAAATTGAGCACCCACACCCATTCACCCATCCCCACCTGCGGAGACCATCAGCGCCTCTACCTTCATTTCTGCTATATCTGAGCCAGCCGGCTAATGAAGTGCTTCTTCCAGGACAACTCCCTCATCCCAGCTCTCAGCAGATGTGCCCTGTATTGTCCTGTGAGGAGGGAGGAAAAGTGAATAGGGCTTAGCTGCCGAAAAACTCCATCCAACACACTGCACACCTGCCCTTGTCTTACAACGTACGTGTGATGCCTATATCTTCTCAGAGCTGGATGATTAGATGTTTCATCCCTTCTATGCAATGCTATAGCTGCACATTCTTCTCCATGGATAGGTTGGCTTGGTTCTGGCACCAAAACACACTCAAGACTCAGGAGCCTGTAGCTCAGCCCATGCAGCACCACCATGATGGTGCAGACTGATAAACTGCATGATGTCAATAGCCATATGGAGGGCTTGGTCAATCTCCACAGGCACACTCTGTCCTGCAGTGCCCCATGGGAAGGCCTTACCCACCAGCTTGGGCTTATCTGGGTGTTTGAGGTGAAGGTTGCCATATTTTAGGTGCTCCTGTGGGTCTGGAAAGAAAATGAGAAGGGACAGAGTTTGCAGACTTTTTTCATCAGGTGTTCAGAAAACCATATGACTATAAAGGAGGAGGGTAGATCTCGGGGGACCAAGGCTGTTCAATGTAATGCTTATACTCTAACTGGGTTTGAGTCCTTATTAACATACAACTCAGGGTCAAAAATGATTTCTATGCTACTATTACTAGTACCAAAACCATAGCATAAATACTTACCTGGTGCTCAGTGCAAATTATTCAACTAATAAATTTTCAAATTCCTCCTGAAATGTCCTACAGCCCCAGTTCAATCAAGCCAGACCCTTTCTCTGCATATGCAAAGATGTTAATGCACATTAGATTGGTGTTGTCTTGGGCTCTATCATTGGTGGTTTTGCAACTTATTTTTATTTTGGTGCATAAAAGTTATATTTAATGTTTTTAGCAGTTGCACAGTAGTCCTGGATATGAAAAAGGCATGCTTTTAGCTTTTCTTTACTGAAAGCATTTACGATGGTTACAATGAGCACAGCTAGAGATGAGTGCTGGAACACCAAAGGGAGTGACTGGACCACAATCCTAACTGTTTATATGTGCAGAAGGCCGTTTATTAGAATGCACACCACAGGAATGACATTAACATTGCAGTCCACTTGTGGTTGAATAGGATGAAAAGAGATGAGACAATTAGATAGGTTTGCTGCCCTGGCAAGATTGAATTACAGTCTGGGGTTCTTACAGTTGGTGTGTGAGCCGAGGGGAAAGAGGCATACAGCTGTTTGCTCAACCACTGGAGGAAGGAAAACCAGCAGGTGACATGGGCTCTGCAGGAGATGTTCCTGCAAGAGCTGCGTGGTTTTGGGCATCTGTCACACGACAGAACAGAGGGTTATGGTGTTATGTGGGAAAGAGAGCATGTCACATCTATGAATACAACTGTGGAGACAAGGGAGGATACATATTGCTCCAGTTCGAGTGACAAGTACACAAGCTAGGAGAAACTCTGAGGTGTGGTTATGGCAAAGATTTTTGACCAATCTGTCTGACCAGCCATCTGGCTGACCAGAGTTCAGAGTAGGACAGCACAACCTCCATCATGAACACATGGGGTTTTGTTCTCTCTGGCCTTCAGAAAAGGACAGGACTAGATCAGACATGTGGCAGTCACAACAGGTGGATAGACAGTTTGTCAAGTTAGAGAGAATGAAGGCACTGTTCTTACACAAAGTTTCTCTGTTCCTCAGGGATACCCTCTTCATGGTCCTGTGTTGGGCACAGCGTGGCAGGGATGAAAGTAGAGATGTAGTAAAACAACCTCTGCATTTTTTTCCCTCATTCTTTGTGTTTCCCTTTTCTTCCAACCACAAAATGTGTTTACTCAATTCAGACCTATAGTTGGAATAAAGGTTCCCAACTAGAAGCCATTCTTCAGTCCTGCAGGTCAAAAAATATTCCACCCCAACTTTTTAGATCCAAAATTAATACCAGCCAAGAAACCACCCAATACGCTAAAGCTGAGCTGCTCCTCCTTTGACTCTCAGCTTTCTGAAGAACAATCCTGGGTTTGGCGACCAGGAGCCATGGAGACACTGCTTTCTAGTCTTCACCTGAGCCAACCTGCTTGAACACAGCCCCACTCACCTTCCCCAAGAATAGTTGTGGAACTTAGTCAAAGCCTCTGGCTCTAAAGACCTAAGAAAAACAAGCTGGATTAGCAGAGAGATGAGAACCATGGTTAACAAACTGCAGTTGGATGCAGAAAGAGTCCTGAGTACATAAGGCCTGTCCAGTGAATATTGGTTCAAATGTAAAACGCTGCATCTTTCAGTTCTTGGCTCTAAAATCACCTACTGGCTGATTTTGTTTCATCTAGTGCTACAAAGAAAGGGGCAGGTGTGGCCGTTTCAGGTTTTTTGAATGTTTCTGGTCTAAGCTGTGACCTTTGACATTGAGACCTACTGATAATGCCTTTCTAACTTTTACCACTGACTCTAACAGGTAAGATCATATTTACGAGCTCACTGTTTGGGAGGCTTTGGGAGAGTTCAGTCCTATTCCAGTAATGAATCCTGGCCAGCTTGAGGTCTCTCTTGGTAATGTGGATTCAAACCCAGAATACTCATTCATTGTCTGAAACTTCTTCCACAATCTTATCCACTTTGCTCTACTGCCCCATGAGCACCAGTATCCCCTGAAGCCTAGTCAACCAAGACATAACTCTTCCAGTGAGTGAGAACTCCCAGCAATGGCTCTGTCAGGGTCATTGCCTTCTTTAGTGTTCTTGTTCTTTTTACCATCTGCAGGAGCCAGAAAGTGGTTTTTTCTCTCCTATTCACTTTGCTGCAGAAAGAAAAAGCAGCAACTCTCACAAGAATTATACTCCTAGGTATTATAATACCTAGGTATTTCATTTTTTTGTTTGCTATGGCAAAGGGAATGGATCTTCTCATCTCTCTTTCTGAAGTTTCATTGTTGGTGTACAAAAATGCAGTTGATTATGGGACATTGATTTTGTATCCTGCAACTTTACTGTATTTGTCTATTATTAGTAATAAATTTCTGCTAGAGTCTTTAGAGTTTTCTACATACAGGATTATGTCATCTGCAAAGGGTGACAGTTTAACTTCTTCTCTCCCGAATTTAATACCTTTTTATTCCTTTCTCTTGTCTGATTGCTCTGGCTAGAACTTCCAGAACTATGTTGAACAGCAGTGGTGAAAACGGGCAACCCTGTCATGTTCCTGATTTTAGGAAAATAGGCTTCAGCTTTTCCCCATTCAGTATAATATTTGTTGAGGGTTTGTCATATATGGCCTTTATTATGTTGAGATATTTTCCTTCAATTCCCATTTTATTTAGTGTTTTTCTCATAAATGGGTGTTGTATCTTGTCGAATGCTTTTTCTGCATCAATTGAGATAATCATGTGGTTTTTATCTTTTGTTTGGTTTATGTGCTGGATTACGTTGATAGATTTGCGTATGTTGAACCATCCTTGTGCCCCTGGGATGAATCCCACTTGGTCATGGTGAATAATCTTTTGAATGTATTGTTGTATTCTGTTAGCTAAAATTTTATTTAAGATTTTTGCATTAGTGTTTATCAGTGAGATTGGCCTATAGCTTTCCTTTTTGGCATTGTCTTTCCCAGGTTTGGGTATTAGGGTGATATTAGCTTCATAGAAAGAGTTGGGTAGTACTGCCTCCTCTTGAATTTTCTGGAATAGTTTAAAGAGGATGGGCATTAGTTTTATTTTGAAAGACTGATAGAACTCATTGGTAAAGCCATCAAGTCCTGGCCTTTTGCCTTTGGGCAATTTGTGGATAATTGTTTCAAGTTCTGCACTGTTGATTTGTCTGTTAGGTTATCCAAATCTTCTTGGTTCAGTTTAGGTAGACTATATGTTTTTAGAAATTTGTCAATTTTCTCTAGGTTGTCAAATTTGTTGGCATAGAGGCTTTCATAATAATCTCTTTTGATTGTTTGTATTTCTGCAGCATCAGTTGTAATCTCTCCTCTATCATCCCGTATTCCAGTAATTTGAAAGTTTTCTTTTTGCCCTTGGTTGGGCCTAGCCAGTGGTTTGTTGATTTTATTGATTTTTTCAAAGAACCAGCTCTTTGTGGCATTAATTTTATCTATTGTTTTTCTGTTCTGAATTTCATTAAATTTTGCTTTAATTTTTATTAATTCTTTTCTTCTGCTGGTTTTGGGGGACCTCTGTTCCTCTTTTTCAAACTCTATAAGATGAGATGTGAGGGTGTTTACTTGTAGTTTTTCTTGTTTCTTGAGATAGGCCTGTAATGGTATAAATTTCCCTCTTAATACTGCTTTCACTGTGTCCCAGAAATTCTGGTACATTGTGTTTTCATTGTCATTCATTTCTAAAAATATTTTAATCTCTTGTTTAATTTCCTCTTTGAGCCAGCCACTTTTTAATAGTATGTTGGTCAATCTCCACATATATGTGACTCTCTCTGCAGTTGATCTTTTGCAATTGATCTCTTGTTTCAACACTTTGTGGTCTGAGAATATGCTTGGTATGATTGGGATGCCCTTAAATTTGGTGAGGCTGGATTTAAGTCCCAGGATATGGTCTATCTTTGAAAATGTTCCATGTGCACTAGAGTAAAATGTATAGCCCTTTGTTGTTGGATGGAATGACCTGTAGATGTCAATTATGTCCATTTCCTGCTATATATCATTTAAAGCTGCGATTTCCTTATTTATTTTCTGCTTGGATGGTCTGTCCGATGTTTTCAGGGGGGTGTTTAGATCCCCTACTATAATTGTGTTTTCATCAAATTCTCTCTTTAGATCTGTTAGTAGATGCTTTATAAAGTTTGGTTCTTCTTGATTGGGGGAATATATATTGATGAGTGTCATGTTTTTTTTATGTATTGTCCCTTTTATCAAAATGTAATGTCCATCTTTATGTCTTATTATTATTTTTATCCTGATGTCTATTTCAGCAGAAATCAGTATAGCCACTCCAGCTTTTCTCTGACTGCCATTTGCCTGGAGTATTGTTTTCCATCCTTTTACCCTGAATCTATGTCTGTCCCTGTGGCTGAGGTGTGTCTCTTGTAGGCAGCATATGGTTGGATTTTGTATTTTAATCCAGTCCACTACCCTTTGCCTCTTTATTGGTGAATTCAGTCCATTTACATTCAGGGTGACGGTTGATATATGAGGATATCCCATATCCATTTCTTCTTTCCTTTTTATTTTTTTGTTGTCTCAACTTTTTTCCATTTACATTGATTTCTTAATTCAGGTCAGATAGCCTCCTTTAGTATTACTTGGAGTGCCGGTTTTGAGCTGGAGAATTCTCTCAGCTTCTGTATATCTGAAAAAGCCATAATTCTTCCTTCATATCTAAAGGTTAATTTTGCAGGATATTTGATTCCTGGCTGGAAATTTCTCTCTTTTAATATTTTGAAGATTGGGCTCCACTCCCTCCTGACTTGCAGAGTTTCTGCTGAGAAGTCTGGTGACAGCCTGATAGGTTTTCCTTTGAAAATTATATTTTGTTTTTCCCTGACAGCCTTGAGGATTCTTTCCTTGTCTTTGTTTTTTGTCACCTTCAGAACAATGTGCCTTGGAGAAGATCTGCTAGGGTCTAGGAAGTTGGGGCTCCTGCTTTTCTCTTGGATTTGAGGCAATAATTCTTTCCATAGGCTAGGAAAATTTTTATCCACTATTTGTTTTAGTAGACTCTGAGAAGATTTCATCTTGCTTCCTTCTGGTACCCCTATTATTCTAATATTGTTCTTTCTGATGGAGTCAGAGAGTTCTTGTAGGGCTCTTTTATTTCTCTTGATTCTCCTTTCCCTTTCTTCTTCCCTCTGTGACATATCCATGTTTCTATTTTTGATTTCACTCATTTTTTTCTCTAGCGGGTCAGCCCTGTTTCCCAGGATGGTCAGTTCTTTTCTCAGCTCTCCCATGATGCCTTTCATTTCAAGGAGTTCCTTTTGGTTCTGCTCTAACTTCTCAATATTATTGGCAAAGTACTCAGTTTACTTAGAAAATTTCTTGCTGAGGTCATTTAACTGTGGGTACTTTGCCAGCATTGAGTGGGCTCTCTGAGTGCCTTGATTATTGAAGTTCTGAATTCTGTTTCACTAAGATTTGATTCCAAGTGCGCAAGGTCCTTTACTAAAGACTGCCCCTGATCTTCTGGAGGGGCTTTGGGTTCTGAGGTGTGCATTGTGTGTGATGTGGTTCTTTTTCCTCTGTGCATGAGTATGATTTCCCACTAGGGGTTTTCCTATCAGGTGGGTTTCTCAGTTGTGGGAGGAGGAGATTTTGGGAGAGGGTGGGGGAAGCAGTCCGTTCTGTGCCTTGGGGCTGTTCTTTAGATTGCAGTTTTAGCTGTTAGAAGGCAGGGTAGTGAAGGTGTGATTCCGGGGTAGGGGGTCTGTGAGTAGAAGCTAGGGTGAGCCTAAGACACTATAGCAGATTCCTCTGTCTGTAGGGAGGCTGGTGGTTCAGTGCAAGGCCGGGTGAGCAGCTCTGGGCTTTTTTTCCCCTCTGGCACGGCTTTTTTTTTCACTGCCTCTGTGAGCCTGCCTGCCTGCCTGTAGCTCAGCAGTAGTGGGGGCTGGGTGAGCAGCTTGGAGCTTTCCTTCCCCTCTGGCCAAACTGCATTTCCACTGTCTCTGTGAGCCTTCCTGCCAGCCTTCAGCTCAGCAGTAGTGGGGGCTGAGCGAGCAGCTTGAGGCCTTTCTTCCCCTCTGGCAGGGCAGTTTTTTCACTGTCTCTGTGAGCCTGCCTGCGTCTGTGAGCCCGCCTGCCGGGGCGGCAACCCAGCAGTTGTGCGGGTGGGCGGGGCTTGGCAGAGGTTCAGCCACAGCTCAGCCGGCCGCTCTGCAGGACTGGGATTCACTCTAAGCACGTCTATTGTTGCCAAGTGTGCTCCCTCTGTGTCCACTGAGCTGCTATCCTCACTCCAAGAGCCTTGTCTTCAAAAGGTGCTCCCTCACAGCCAACTTTAGGAGCTCAGCTGTATCTCCTCTGTGAATCAGGGGTGCCGAGCTGCTGTGGGCTGGTGCCCTGCTCTAACCCCGCCTGATGGGAAGTGCAGCCGCCCTGCTCCACAGTCCCTGTTCCACTTTAGGCTCCGCTATCTGATTAGGGCACCGCTTGTCACCCCTTGAGTTTGGATGTTAAATTGTCCACATTCCTGTGGGGCTTCCACGCTCCCTAGGTCTCAGCTTCCAGTCCGCCCTGTATCTAGCTCCACTTTGACTGTAGTCTCCCAATCCCCCTTTGTTTTTGCCAGCCCCGGGCCATGTTCCACGCTTAGCATTCCTGTCCCCAAACTGCTCCATCTCCTTCCCTCTCCCACTCTCCCCTCTTTTCTCTAACCTTTGGGTGTTGTTCTGCGTTGTGTGGTTCTCTCAGTTGAGGGTGCTTCTCAGGGTTTCCTCTGTGGGTTCCCTTTTGTTCATAAGTCCCTTCCCAGGTAGCTGTCTGGGTTCTCCTCTCACGCCGCCATCTTTTCTCTCCTCAGGGCTACTCTTAAGGTTAGGTTTAGAGTTAGAGTTAGAGGTAAAATGAGTGTTAGTGTTAGGGATACTGTTAGTTAGTTTTAGGATGAGGGTTGCCGCTAAAGCTAGAGTGAGTGTTAGCATTAGGGTTACTGTTAAACTTAGGTTTAGAGTTAGGATTAGCTTTAGGGTTAGGGTTATGGTTAGGGATAGTGTAAGAGATAGGTTTAGGGTTAGAGTGAGTGTTAGTGTTAGGGTTAGTGTTACTCTTATGGTCTCATTTAGGGTTAGGTCTAATGTTAAGATTTGGGTTACAGTTAGGGTTTAGGGTTAAGATTAAGGTTACTGTTAGCTTTAGTGTTAGAGTTAGCGCTAGGGGCTAAAGCTAGGGTTGGGGTTAGGATTAGTGTTAGGCTTAGTTTATAGGTAAGGTTAGGATAAGGGTTACTGTTTATTTTCGGGTTATGGTAAGGGTTATGGTTAACATTAGGACTAGGTTTAGGGTTAGGGTTAGGGTGTTGGCTATGACTAGGGGTAAGTTTTGGTTTAGTGTTAGGGTTATGGTTACAGTTAGGTTTAGGGCTTGGAATAGGGCAAGAGTTAACGTTAGGGCTAGAGTTACTGTTACAGTAGGGGTTAAAGTTGCAGTTAGGTTTAGTGTGAGAGCTGGGTCTAAGGTTAGGCTTAAGGTGAGGACTAACTCCAAGTTTAAGGTTAGGGTTAAGATTACTGTGAGGAATCGGTTAGGTTTAGAGGTGTTGCTAAGCCTCAGTTTAGGGTTAGGGTTAGAATTATTGTTAGGATTAGGGTTCTGGTTCTGGTTAGTGCTTGAAAAAGGGATGGGGTAAAGGTTATGGTTAAGGTTACTGTTTGAAATAGGTTTAGGGTCAAGGCTGAGGATAGAGATACAGCCAGGACTAGAGTCAGGGTTACTGTTAGGGTTAGGTTTGTGGCTAAGACTAGAGTGAGTTAGGATTAGGATTACAGTTAGAGTTAGCATGACCCCTAGGGTTGGGTTTCATGTTACTCTTAGGATTTGGGTTAGGGTTCAGGATCTGGCGAGGTATAGGATTAGTGTCAGATTTAGTGCTACTCTTACAGTAAGGATTAGGTTTAGGCCTGAGGCTAAGGCTAGGTTTAGTGTTAGGTTAAGGGTTACTCTTAAGTTTAGGGTTAGGTTGAGGTTTAGGATTAGGGTTAAGGTTACTGTTATGGTTATGGTTATGGT
This sequence comes from Craseonycteris thonglongyai, assembly GCA_004027555.1. Taxonomy (NCBI): domain Eukaryota; kingdom Metazoa; phylum Chordata; class Mammalia; order Chiroptera; family Craseonycteridae; genus Craseonycteris; species Craseonycteris thonglongyai. Next base: position 10,284 of record PVKE010034456.1, read on the forward strand.
TATGGTTAGGGTTAAGCTTAGGGGAAGGATTAGAGTTAAGTTAATTTTGAGAGATAGGGTTAGCTTTTAGGTGAGTGCTATGGCTTTGCTTAGGGTTAGAGTTATTGGCACTCTTAGAGTTAGGATTTTGGTTAGGTATGGGGATAGGTCTATTAGGTTTTCAGTTAGCATTACAGTTAGGGTTAGGGTTAAGGCTTTATATAGGTCTAGAGTAAGGGTTACTCTTAGGACTAGGGTCAGACTGTAATACTAAGGCTAGCGTTAGGGCTATGGCAATATTTACTGTTAGGGTTAAAGTTAGGTGTACTATTTCGGCTAATGTTAGGTTCAGGGTTAGGGCTAGACATACATCTAGGGAAAAGGTTTTAAATAGGGTTAGGTTTACTCTTAGAGTTATGGTTAGCATTAGAGTTAGGGCTATTTCTAGGGTTAGAATTAGTATTAGGGTTAGTGTTACTTTTAGGGCTAAGGCTAGGGTTAAGGTTTATGTTAGCTTTAGAGTTATAGTGAGGGCTAGGTCTATGTTTGGGTTTAGCATCAGAGTTAAAGCTAGGGTAGGGTTAAGGCTCGGGTAAGGTTTAGAATTACTGTTAGGATTACCATTCAGGTTAGGGTTAGGGTTAACATTAGGATTAAGTTTAGGGTAATTGTTAGGTTCAGGATCAGGGCTGAGCCTGAGGCTAGGATTAGAATAAGGTTTAGCCTTATGTTAAGGTTTTGTTTTAGAGTTAGGTTTATGGTGAGGGCTAGAGTTAAGGTTAGGGTTAACATGCAGTCTAGGGCTAAGGGTCAAGTTATGTTTAGGGTTAGGGTTGAGAATTGGTTTACTGTTTGGTCTACGGTTAAGGTCAGGGCTGAGGTTAAAGCTAGGGTTATTGTTAGGGTTAGTTTTAGGACTCTTGTTAGGGTTACTTTGAAAGTTTAGGCTTGGAAAGGGCTAGGGTAAGGGTTGGGTTTGGGTTAAGGTTATATTTTGGGTTAGGGTTAAAACTTGAAATGGAACTAAAGCTAGGATTGGCATTAGGGTTATTGTTTTTTGGGTTTTTTTTTAGTGTTCAAGTTAGATTAAGGTCTGGGATTAAGTCTATGAGTAGGTTTAGGGTTAGGGTTACCTTTAGAGTTATGGCTTCTGATAGTTTTAGGGTTAGTTAGGTTTGGTTTTAGGGTTATGGCTCGGGTTAGAATTAGTATTAGGGTTAGGGTTACTGTTAAGGTTAAAGCTAGGTTTAAGGTTAGGGTTAATATTAAGTTTAAGGTTAGTGTTAGGGATATAGTTAGACTTATGGCTAGGGTTAGAATAGGTTTTAGGGTTAGAGTTGATGTTAATGTTAGGGTTAGGGTTAGGGATCGGGGTGGGGCTATATCTACATTTTGGTTTAGGGTTGGGTTACCCTTAGGATGAGGGGTTGTGTTAGGATTATTGTTAGGGTTAGGGTTTGGTTAGGGTCTGAGATAGGGTTAGGGAAGGATTAGGGTATAGATTTCGGTTACTGTTTCAGTAAGGGTTACAGTTAGTGTTACGTCTAGAGATAGAGTTATGGCTAGTTTTAGGGTTAGACTTTCTGTTAGGGTTAGTTTTAGATGTAGGTTTTGGACCAAGTCTAGGGTTAGGATTAGTGTTATGGTTTGGGTTACTGTCAAGTTTAGGGTTGGGTTTAGGTCTAGGGCTAAGGCGAGGTTTATAAGGTTAGGGTTTCGATTACTGATAGGGTTAAAATTAGTGATAGAGTTATGGTTACTCTTCAGTTTAATTTAGAGTTAGCGTGAGAGCCACGGTTAGGGTTGGGTTTTTTGTCAGGTTTAGGATTAGGATTAGTTCAAGAAATGGGGTTATGTTTAGAGTTAGGTTTAGCATTACTGTCAGGATTCAGGTTAGGTTTAGGAACTGAAATCGTAAGAGGATGAGGCTACCTATTAAGATTAGAGTTAACGTTAGAGTCAAGTTTAAGTTTAGAGTTAGTTTTTGGGTTAGGGTTAGGATTAGGGCTTCAGCTAAGATTAGGGTTAGGGTTAGGAGTACTGCTAGGTTTAAGGTTATGGTTATTCTTAGGGTTGAGGTTAAGTTTAGGCTTAAGGTTAGTGTTATCATAAGGGTAGCTACTCTAAAGCTTAGGTTTAGAGTTAGATTTAGGGTTGAAATGAGTGTTAGCATTAGAGTTACTGTTAGGGTTAGTTTCAGGGTGAGGGTTGCTGCTAAAGCTAGGGTGAGGGTTAGCATTAGGGTTACTGTTAGGCTTAGAATTAGAGTTAGAATTAGCATTAGGGATACAGTTTTTTTCAAGTTTAGGGTTATGTTTAGGGTTAGGGTTAGTTTAAGGGTTAGGGTTAGAGATAGGTTTAGGGTTAGGTTGAGGGCAAGTGTTAGGCTCCAGGTTACCCTTATGGTTTGGGTTAGGGTTAGGATTAATGCTAGGGTTAGGATTACAGTTAGCGTTTTGTTTAAGACCAGGGTTAAGTTTTAGGATTAAGATTAAGGTTACTGTTAGGTTTAGGGTTGAGGTAGGGCTGGGTTAGGATTATGGATAAGGCTGGGTTAGGTTTAATGCTTGAAATAGTGATAGGGCTAGGGTTACTCTTAGAGTTAAGTTTAGATTTAGGGGTATTTTTAGAATTATTAAAAGTGTTATTGTTAGGGTTAGGGTTAGGGTGAGGTCTTGGTTCAGGTTAAGGTTACGGTTAGGGTTAGTGTTAGGGTTAAGTTAATAGTTATATTCAGTTTTGCGGTTACACTTAGGGTTATGGCTGGAGTTAGAATTAGTATTAGGGTTAGGGTTACTGTTGGGGTTACGTTTAAGGTTAGGGTTGTGGTGAAGGGTAGGGTTACGTTTATGGTTACTCTAAGGGTTAGAATTAATTTTACTGTAAGCATTAATGTTAGAGTTAGTGTTAATGTTATAATTAGGTTTAGGGTGAGGTCTGGGGTTAAGGTTTGGGTTAGGGCTAGTGTTAGGTTTAAGGCTGGTCTAGAAGTACGGGTAAGGTTAGAGTTACATTTAGGATTACTGTTAGGGTGAGTGTTAGGGTTCAGTCTTGGGATACGGCTGTAGTAAAGGATAGGTTTAGGGTTAGGGTGGTATTTTGGGTTAGGTTTAGGGCTAACTGTAGCGATTGAGCTGGGGCTAGGGTTAGGTTTAGGGTTTAGGTTAGGCTTCAGTTTAAGGGTAGTGCTGGGGCTAAGTCTAGGTTTAGGGTTAGGGTTAGAGTTATACTTAGGGTTAGGATTTGTGTTAGGTTTAGAGGTAGGGTTAAAATGAGTGTTAGTGTTAGGGTTAATTATTAAAGTTAGAATTCAAGTGAAGGCAGCAGCTAAGGCTGGGTTTATGGTTAGGATTTCTGTTAGGATTAGGGTTTGTGTTAGGGCTGGGCATAGGGCTAAGGTTAGGGTTAGGGTTAGCATTGCTCTTAAGTTTAGGGACCAAGTTAGGTTTAGGGTTTTAGATAGCAGTAAGGTAAGGGATAAAGTTAGGATTAGGGTGACTGTTTGGGTTAAGGTGAGCTTTAGCATTATGGCTGGAGATAGTGCTAGAATTAGGGTTAGTATTCGGCTTACTGTTAAGGTTAGGGTTCAAACTAGGGCAAGGGTTAGGATTGTTGTTAGGTTTATAATTACTGCTAAGATTAGGGTTAGGTTTAGGACTGGGGCTAAGGCTAGGTTCAGGGTTGGGGTACCAGTTACTGTTAGGGTAAAGATTCGGGTTAAGTGTGGGTTATCCTTAGGGTTAGCATGTGGGCTAGGGATAAATTTAAATTTAGGGTTAGGTTTAGAGCTATGGCTAAGGTTAGGGCTAGGGGAAGAGGCAGGTTTAGGGTCAGGTTTAGGGCTAAGGCTACTCTTAGGGCTCAGGTAAGGTTTAGGGTTAGTGTTAGTGTTAATGTTTGGGTTATGGTTACGGATAGTATTAGGAATAGTAATACATCTAAAGCTAGTGTAATAGTTATGGTAAGGGTTATTGTTAAGGTTAGGGTTAGGTATGGGTTTAAGTCTAGAGTTAGGATTAGGTTTAGAGTTACTTTTGAGGTTCAGTTTAGCATTAGGTTTAGGGTATCTCTTAGGGTTAGAGATAGTGTTAGGGTTAGGCTTAGGGTAAGGGATAGAGATAGGATTATTGTGAAGGTGAGAGATAGCTCTAGGGTTAGCGTTAGGGTTAGGGTTAATTTTAGGGCTATGTTTAGGATTAATGCCTGAGCATTAGTCCTAATTATTAGGGGTATGGTTAGGGTTAGGTTTAGGTTTACTGTTAGTGTTACGGTGTGGGCTTGGTATACAGCTATGATTCAGTGTTAGGTTTAGGGTTAAGGTTATAATTTGGATTAGGTTTAGGGTTATGGTTAAAGTTAGAGAGAGAGCTATGGCTAGGGCTAGGTTTATGGTTAGGTTAGGTTAAGGGTTAGAGTTAGGGTTCAGGTTAGGTTTAGGGCTAGGGCTAGGGTTATTCTTAGGATGAGGGTTAGGGTTACATTTAAGGTTAGGGTCCATGTTAGAACTACTGTTGGATTTTGGTTTAGATTTAGATTTATGTTTATGGCTAGGGGTTGGGTTAGAATGAGTGTTATGGTTAGCATTACTGTTAAGGTCAGGTTTAAGGCATGATCTGGGCTTATTGTTAGGGTTAGAGTTCCTTTTAGGTTTAGGCTTAGGTTTAAGGTTAGGTTTATGTTTAGATTTAGGTTTAAGGTTAGGGTTATGGTAAGGTTTAATGTTAGGTTAAAGCTAGGCCTAGGTTTAGGTTTAAATTTAGGGTGATGGCTATGGTTAAGGTTATGTTTATGTTTAGGGATAGGGTTATTGTTAGGATTAGGGATAGGGATAGAAATAGGGTTATGGCTAAGGTTAGAATTAGTACTAGTGTTAGGGTTAACATTTTGGGTTATGATTACAGTTAGGGCTGGGGCTATGTCTACCATTATGTTTAGGGCTGGGTTAACCTTAGGGTTCTGGTTGTGATCACTGTTAGGTTTAAGGTTATTTTTAAGGTTACGGTTATGCTTAAGATTAAAGTTATTTTTAGGGTTAGGGTTAGGTCTAGGCTTAGGGTGAGGTCTAGTGTTAGGTTTAGGGTTACTTTTATGGTTTGGCTTAGGGTGAGGATTAATCTAGGTTTAGGGTTACAGTTAGGGTTTTGATTAGGGCTTGGGTTAGTGTTTAGGGTTAGGGTTAGGGTTGGAGTTACTGTTAAAGTTAAGTCTGGGGCAAAAGCTAGGCTAAGGGCTAGGGTTCCTGTTAGGGTGAAGCATAGTTTTATAGTTATGTTTAGGTTTAGGTTTAGGGTTATGGTAAAGATTAGTGTTAAGACTAGGGTGAGGGCCTGGTTTAAGTTTAGGGTGACAATTATGGCTAAGGCTAGGTTTAGGTTTAAAGTTAGGGTTGTGGTTTGGGTTTGGGCCTGAAATATGGCTAACTTTAGGATTAGGCCTGGGGTTACTCTTAGGGTTTTGGTTAGGATTAGGGTTTCAGTTAGGTTTTGTGTTCAGGCTAGTTCTAAGATTAGTGTTATGGTGAGGGCTAGGGCTAGGTTGAAGGCTAGGGTTAGGTTTAGGATTAGCATTATGGTTAGGGTTAATGTGAGGGTTGTGGTTAGGGCTTTAAAAAGAGCTAGGTTAAAGGTTAAGGTAAGGGTTAGGGGTACTGTATGAGTTAGGGTTAAGGTTTAGGTTAGGATGAGAGATACAGCTAGGACTATGGTTAGTGTTACTGTTAGGGTTAGAGTTGTGACTAAGTATAGGGTTAGGTTAGGATTAGGATTAGAATTAGGGAAAGTGTTACCCTTAGGGTTAGGGATAGGGTTACTGTTAGGCTTAGGATTAGGGTTAGGGTTCTTGCTAGGGCTAGCGCTAGGGTTAAGATTAGTATCAGCTGTAGTACCACTGTTCAGGGAAGGATTAGGTTTAGTCATGAGGCTAAGGTTAGGGTTAGTGCTCAAATTAGGATTACTGTTAGGGTTAAGATTAGGGTTAGAATTAAGGTTACTGCTAGGGTTAGCTTTACAATTATGGGAAGGGTTAGCATTCTGTTTAGTGCAGGGGCTAGGTTTAGGTTTAGGGTGAGGGCTATGGCTTGAGTTAGGGTTAGGGTAATGGTCAGGTTTATGTTTACTGTTAGGATTAAGGTTTGTGTTAGGATTGGGAATAAATCTATGGTTAGGTTTAGGGTTAATATTATTCTTGGGCTCATGGTTAGGGTTAGGTCTTTATATAGCACTAAGGTAAAGTTTAAGGTTAGGGTTAGGATTACTGTTTGGTTCATAGTTAGGCTTAGAGTTAGGGCTAGAGATAGAGCTAGGTCTAGAGTTATGGTTATAGTTAAATTGAGGTCTAATTCTAAGGTGAGTGTTAGGGTGAGTGTTAGGGCTAGGTTCAGGGTTTGGGTTTTTGTTAATGTTAGGGTTAAGGTTAGTACAAGAGATAGGATTATGGATAGAGTTAAGGTTAGCAATTCTCTTAGGGGTATGGTTAGATTTATGGTTTGAAGTAGGGATAGGGTTAGAGTTACACTTAAGTTTAAGTTTAGGGTTTTGTTTATTATTAGAGTTACTGTTAGGATCAGGGTGAGGGATAGAGTTATGGTTATGGTTATGGTTAGCATTAATATTAGTGTTAAGATTACTGTTTTGGTTATGGTTATGGTTAGGGCTGGGGCTTCATCTAATGTTAGGTTTAGGACTGGGTTACCCTTAGAGTTAGGGTTAGGGTTAGGATAGCAGTTAGGGTTAGGGTAATGGTCAGGACTTGAGATAGTTTTAGGGCAACAGTTAGGATTACAGTTTGGGTAAAGGTTGAATTTAGGGTTAAATCTAGAGATAGAGCTATGACTAGGTTTATGGTTACTGCTAGAGTTAGGTTAAGCATTAGGTTTAAGGCTAGGGCTAGGGAAAGTATTAAATCTAGGTTTAGGGTTGCAGTTTAAGTAAGGGTTAATATTAGGTTTAGGTCTAGAGATAAATGTAGGGCAAGGGTTCAGTTTAGGGTGAAGGTTACTGCTATTGTTACATTTGACATCAGGGTTAGTGTTCTGTCTAGGGGTAGGTTTAGAATTAGGGTTAGGTTTGGGTTTACTCTCAAGGTTAGGGTTAAGGCTGGGGCTAAGGGTAGGTTTAGAGTTCAGGT